>JAQGCE010000710.1:0-10914 GCA_034699185.1 Eupelops torulosus | reverse complement strand
TGGTGCTGGTTAAGAAAAAGGACGAAAATTATCGATTTGCTATTGACTATCGAAAATTTGATTGATTGCTTCACTGGCTGTACTTATTTCACAACTCTAGACTTGACAAGCTCTTATTGGCAAGTCCTCATGAGACCTGAGGATATACCTAAAACGGCTTTCGTTACTTATTCTGGATTGTATGAGTTCCGAAAAAAGCCTTTTGGACTTAGTTCTGCAGGGGCAACACTTCAACGCTTTTTGCAGGAAGATTTCAACGACTATCTGATAAAATTTCTCTTCATTTATTTAGATGACATACTAATCTTTAGTGAAACATTTGAAGACCACATCATTCACATAAGAAAAGTGTTTGATAGACTAAATGAATTCAATTTAAGACTTAAAAGATCTAAGTGTGAATTTGCTAAAAGTAGTCTAACTTATTTGGGTTTCGTTATCACCGGAGAAGGAATAACTACAGATCCAAATAAAACCAAAGCAATACATGCTTTCCCGAGACCAGTTGATGTTAAAGGAGTAAGAAGTTTCTTGGGACTAACCGGTTTCTATCGAAAGTTTGTGAAAAATTATTCAGATATTTCCAAACCTTTGACAAATCTGCTCAAGAAAAATAGCCAATTTGAATGGACTCCAGCTCAAGAACACGCGTTTAATGAGCTTAAAATTGCTTTGACTAGTGAAAATATTCTTAGACATTTTGTTCCTGGTAGACCAATAATAAACTACACAGATGCGAGTGGTTTCGGAATTGGTGCAATTCTTTGTCAAGAACTAGAAGAAAAAGAATATGTCGTATCTTATATGAGTAAACTCTTGACTGAAACCCAACAACGTTATTCTGTTACTGAAAGGGAATGTTTAGCAATAGTCACTGCCATAAAGAAGTTCAGACATTATATTTTTGGTCCAAAATTTACTACCAAAACAGATCATAATGCGTTAACTCACCTCTTTAAGGTGAAAGATCCCTCAGGGAGGCTCTCTAGATGGGGAATTTTGTTGTCTGAATTTGACTTCAAAATTGTTTATAAAACAGGTGTAACACATACAAATGTAGACGCCTTGAGTCGAAATGTCACGGAAGAACCGGATCCTGATTTAGATGAGTTCCCGTTATTAATATTTGAGACTATTGACAATCCGAACGAGCAAAATTTGGATCAATGGTGTGCCTGCATAAAACGCGATTTAGAAAATAAAAAAGCCGATACAAAACTGAAGAAGTTTGTAATAACGGACGGCATTCTTTATCGAAAGATCATAAATAAAGATGGAAATGAAATTTTATGCTTGTGTGTCCCAAAGAAAATGAGAAGAAAGATACTTGAAGAACTTCATGATATTCCGATGAGTGGGCATTCCGGGAGTAATAAAACTTACCTTAAAGCCCGAGAAAGATTCTATTGGCCACATATGGAACGATCGATAAGAATTTATATCGCTAAATGTTTGCAATGCCAAAAGTTCAAAGACGAGCCAGGAAAACCTAAAGGACTTTTACAATCAATTCCTTACCCAAATGGCCCCTTTGAATTTACATGTATGGACATTATGGGTCCGATAAACTCTTCGACTAGCAGAAACAACTGTTATATAATAATTATCGTAGACCTGTTTACTAAGTACTTGGAAATGGGTGCTCTTAAGAATATCAAAGCCGATACTTTGGCAAAATTGTTATTGGACAACGTTATCCTTTAACATGGTGCTATCGGTCGTATACTGACTGATCAAGGAAAGTCATTTTGTTCTTATTTTATGGAAAGCTTTTACAAAATGTCAAACTCTTAACATGTCAAGACATCGCCATTTCACCCACAAGGAAATGGTTAAGCGGAAAGAGCCGTCCGAATTATAAAAGACATGCTTTGTTATTACTTTGAGGATTATCAGACTAACTGGGATCAACTTTTACCCAAGTTAGCTTTTTCTTATAACTCTGTATCACAGAGTACAACTAAAGAAAGCACTTTCTGTATGCTCTTCCATAGGGAACCTCGTTTCCCTATTGATTTGGAATATAATTTTCCGAACTCCTATAGTTTCCTTAAGAAGACCAAGGAACAAATTGAGAATACTAGAGATCTAGTTCGGTTGAAAGTAAAAGATTCTCAACAGACACAGAAGATTTATTATAATTCGAACCATCGCGATGTGACGTATAGTGTTGGCGACAGATTCGCGCTCTATATGTCTAAGCGGGAGGAAGGAATCAGAACTAAATTCCTTCCCAGATATGATTACCCGTATGTTATTACTCAAGTGATATCACTAGTAGTTTATAAGATAAGGCGTTGTTACCCGCCCCGATCTTATAAAGTTGTTAATGTACAACGCTTGAAACGGTTCAATGAAATGCATGACGAACAACTGGATCCAAACGATGAAAGTGTTGCGATTATTTCACAACCCGATGGGACAGAATCAGGCAACTCTCATTTGGCTAATGAGTCGAAAAGTAGAGAGGAACTTGAACCTAATTCCCAGAAGTTGGCTAAAGAGTCAACCAGTGATGGACCAACAGAAACCGATTTCGGTGAAGAAGGCTCAACTGGAACTGCGGAATAATCTGTGCCTGTGAACATTTGGTCCCGATCTCCGTTCAATTCTCAACCGATTACTGGACAACGATAAAAGAATTTGCCCGTTAATGCTTTTCAAATTATGCGCTCTTATTTATACTTAATTATATTTAACTTAATTTTATATTTAACAAAATATTATAGTTAACCTTATCTTATATTTAACCTGTGTAAAACATTTAATCAAATTAATGTTCTTTATATTGTTTTGTGTTTATTCATCCCGTATTTAACCAATTTATTATGTTTAATCAAATTTTATATTGAAACTTTTGTTTAAGCCAAAGCAGTTACAGAGTTTGGAGACCAAACTCATTTTAACGGAGGAGTCGTGATGTATACCTTGCGTGTACCTACAATTTCTCTTATCTCTAATGAACAGTGTTTCTATCATAGGGTGACAATTATTGTCGCCCTATGATTGCGGATGCGCTTCTTCTATAAAAACTAGAGCTGCCTTGACATTGAATCTTTGGGTTTTATATATACTATTTGTCACTAACTATAATTACTTAATATATTTAATAAACTATTATTCAATTAACCTTTGGTCCGATTCATTTGGTATTATCGCGAGAAGAGGAGCCGCCAGTAATCAAAGGTAATGATTGTCTAAAAGGCCTTATGGTATAAAACTTACTGTGTTTTACTTGCCTTAAACTGCTCTATCGATATGCTGCCTAAAAGGGACTTAGGTCAAGGGTACTGCCAAAGTGGTAGTTGCCAGAAAGGGCAAAATAGCTTAAATGGGCTCAAAAGTAAAACACTATGTTTGTTTACTACCTTAATACCAAATTTCATTAAGAAATTCCGTGCCAATCAATAGCTCTGAGTCTGTGTCGCTTAAGAAGGAGGAGCTCTCAGCCCTTTCAATTCATCACCTTTCATCAATGTTATGGGTCCGATGAGTTACCATGTTTGTTTTCTACATCCATGCAAAATTTCATTAAGAAATTTTGCGCCAATCAATAGCTCTGAGTCTGTGCCGTTTAAGAAGGAGCAGCTCCCAGCTCTTTAGATTCATCACCTTTCATCAATCTTTTTCTACTTTTACTTACAAACGCCTGATTTTAGATTCAAATTCTGGCTTAAAAATAGTGGTTCGTTTGCCGACTCTCATCGTTCCGCCTAAGTTTGGGTTTTATTTTGTTCGGGCATCTCTATCACTACAGAGCTTTTACAGTCGGACACCACTTCTGTTAAGTTGTCCTTCCAGTTCAACACATTTCTGGCAAACTCAAGACCTAAACTGATGCCGAGGAATGGCTTTTTATTGACTCTTGCCCAATCGATTGCCACGATTTTTCCTTCGATTCCGCAGTCGCCGAAACCTCCTGGAACTAAACTCAGTTGCTTTGCTTGAGGTCATCCCAGGCCTGGCGATACCTCTCCGGATCATTAGTTTCCATTTCTGGCTTAAGAGATTGAGGTTCGATATATTTAATGACTAGTTTATGGCCAATCGAGTGGAGAAGTGCTTTATTAACGGATGTGTAGGAGTCCCTAAGTTTGTATATTTGCCGACTAAAGCGATGGTCACCTCTTCACTAATTGAGTTGTCGCGTCTTTCTGCCAAATTTCTCCATTTTCTCAGAAGATTTTTATGTAATTATGTTTGGTAAATCGAGAGAAAGTCTATTGGCAAAGAATTTGCCCAATTCTTGCTCTTCGAGAGCGAATGGTACCCAATAAATAGAGGACACGACGTGACAATAGAGAATTTGTTCCTGTGCTAAATCTATAAACTCCGCCACCTTTTCTCTGACTTCCTTAGAAATAGGACTATCGCTCTGAGATATTATCAGATCAGGCAAAATACCTCGTCCTCTGAGTGTTTCAACACTTCCCTGCGTTGGTTTAGTTTTGTGTTCTCAGGTTGTTTTCTGGAGCGGCACAAGACTAACGTGAATACAGCAAAGGTTTTCTCGACCCACTATTTTTTTGAACTGTCGGAACGCTTCAATAAAATGCGTTCCTTCGATGTCACCAATTGTTCCGCCTAATTCTATGACACAGATCTCTGGTTCATTTTGGTCCTCATCGACCGGAATGTGTGCTACTCTTTGGACCCAATCTTGAATCGCATTAGTAATGTGCGGAACTATTTGAACTGTTTTGCCCAAATAGCCGCCCTTCCGTTCCATTTCAATCACGTTTTGATATATTTTACCGGTAGTTATGTTATTGTTTTTATGAAGAGTGATATCCAGAAAGCGCTGGTTATTACCCAAATCGAGAACCACTTCCCTGCCATTTTCCAAAACAAAGACTTCGCCATGTTCAAATGTATTTCATTTTCGGTTATATTGTTTGAACACTAATTATATTGAACTCAATTTAATACTCAAACAGTTTTAATAAATTTATACCAAATATTAGATTTAATCAAATAAATGTTAAATTAAATGAATTGAATGGAGTTTTTGGCTCCACTTTTAATTATCAAATAATCTTTCGATGTGAGGAGAGAACAGACGAAATCAAAATCGTTTGAGAGGATTAACCCCACTTAACGACACCAAATGCAGCGTATTACGGTAGGGACAGTAACTATGGTTTTCATGTGAGGTCTATAGCTACTGTCTTCACCCCCTAAGACACAGTAAAACTTAGCTTTTAATACAAAACTTTATTAGAGCTCACAACACACCTAATACAGAATACAGAATGAATACCAATCTAAAGATTAACACTAGATTAGATTAAAAATAAATACTGCATAAACACGTTACACATCTGCATAACCAACTTTAGTATAATACTCGGCGCTGCAGTGATGTCACTGCCTCACAATATTTAGAGGTTAAATTTTGCTATAAATCGTAAGTAGCGTGACCACCTTAAATTTTTGAAAAACTGTGCATTTGAAAATTGTCACCTGTACTCCAACTGTACATCAAGTTTTCATCCATTTTTCTCTAATTTTGATCATTTATATATTTTTACCTCTATTAATATGAATATTTTGAGTCAAATTTTGTTATTTTAACATATTTTTCATCGAGTTTTTCTCAAAAATGAAATTATTTTAATGAAAACATAATTTAAGTGAGATTTTCATTGAAATAGTTTTTGTAAATTCAGTATATTTAGTCCTATAGTACATAATTCGCCACAAATTCGCCACACTTTCTTACATATTTTTTAGATAGACTGAGCATGTGCATGAATTTAGAGCAAATAAAGTAGACTTATATGTGAGGGAGAGTTTATTTTATTACAAAATTAAACTTATATATATATAATACAATAATGAGTTTTGTTTTGAAACAAATGTAACATTAAGTTTGAATGAGTAGTTCCTAGATCGTTCTAAGATACCATAAAGCATAAACTCAATTTTTGGCGCAATATTTAAAATTCTCCAGGCCTGATTTAGTCTATAAAATAATCTATGAAATCGCATTATATTGAGTGTGAATGCATTTTATTATTGAGAACATACATTATTCATTTATAGCTTCAATCATCTTCAATATTTTACTATGATTATTTCAAAACTCTACTTTTTAATGTACAGTTTGAACTGTAACCTGTACTCTGTTTTTTGGCCTCGAAAACTGTATTGTACAGTTGAAAACTGTACGGGTGGTCACGCTAATCGTAAGTCTGGAAAAATTGAAATTTCCAAATATATTATTTGCAAAATAATGTCATTCCTGTACTTGATAGTGAATTGTCCAGCGTTGCAATTATTTCTAATACGTTGACCAATTTTCGATCAAGGTTCTTGATTGAAAGTTACCACAAATTATATCTCAATTTTATCGCAAACATGAAATAAACTTTTAAGTTGAACAATAAATATTGTACGTCAGAGAACTCTTTGAACATTAAGATCGACAGAGGGACTAATCTTCAATGCAAGAAATTATATTTGGTTAATGTCGTGGATTTGGCGTTCTGTTTCAGTATAGACAATATTAAAGACAAACAGATCTCCTAATCTTTGACAATTTAGAAAATTTCACACACGAATAAATTTAATAACTTGATATCTCTCATTAAAAATGTATCGATGAATACTTAAAATCTTATTTCACCATCAATTTGATCAAATAAAAGAAATTTAAATTTGTCATACTTGGAATAAATGTTTGAAAAATATTATACATTAATTTAATATTCGTATTAAGTTAAGGAACTTAGATCATATCCATTTCAGTTCCTGGTTGAAATTTGCTTGGAAGAATTAATTGAATCAAAGAATTATCAGGGAATGTTGTATATAAGTCGTTTCTTTCGATCTAACATAATAAAAAGATCGATTGGACATCTTATCTATAATATTTGATAATATATCAACTTAACATCATAATAAATTGCTTCTGACAATATCTCGATGAATTTAAGGTTTCAAAAATTTAATCATTGTTTCTTTCTTCCCTTCATTAATTAGTGATGATATATAAGACACTAATTTTGAATTTGCTCACTCTATTAATATTTAATGTAATGCATTGGAGCACTTTCAGAACACTTCGTGTTTCGCTGGTAATAATATTAAAATTTTACATTTTGAAAAAAAATTTAAATTCTACTAGGGAAATATTAAGAAGGGTGGGATTTAACTTAAATTATTATCACTTCTCCTGTTTGTAACAAAACCACTAGATAGGTTAGGAAGTGAATCTTTTTTTTTGTTTTTTAATAGATAATAATTATTGAATGAATGAATGAATTATTGAATGAAATCTTAAGTACTTTGATTATATTCTTATCCTATTATAAGTAAGCTAAAATATTAAACTTATTTTCATTCATATAAAAAATAAGATACTGCATTTCAAACATTCCTTTGGTATTTAAAGCTGAAAAATCGTTGTTCAATAATTACGATTTGAATAATTTGCAAGTTTATGTTAAAGTATGGCAAATCGGTGAAAGAGATATTGAAAAATCAATTTTGCCATATGTCCCAATGGATTTGTCAGACTTCAATTCAAACTTATATTCAAACTGGTATTCAATTCAAACTTTAATATAAACTTTAATTCAATACAAACAAAAACTCATTGTTTTTCATAGAAATTATACTTAAGATTACAAACCTTTATTCATAGATAAAACATCTCAATGTTTTTCATCAAATTTAAACTAAACTTTGCACAAAGTTATAGAATGTTCTTCATGTCAAATGTCAAACATTTTATACTAACTTTTAGTTAAATATTTTGTATATAAGACGCTGTAATTTGTATATATCTCTTAATGGTATTCCAGACTTAATAGAGTTAACATCTCTTTAATAAAGTAGTTATATTTAGACTTATTGTCTTTCATTTCGCTTACAATTTTATTACGCTTAAGATTTAATATTTATTAGTGCGACTGATTGCTATGACTGCCCAAACCCGAATCTCCATCATGGCCGACCACAAATAGCACATGTTTTTCTTGCAATGATTCCCATTGCGCCGACGCCATTCACATACGACGTTCACTATTTTGTGTGTGGCGTAGCAGTCAAAAAAAATTCCGAGCCTAGATAGTGATTGGGTTCTTATAATTCTGGGTCAACATTTACGGCGGTCTGCACCGTAATTTGGGTCGTAAGTTTTGTTCAAATGGGGTCCCTATCATAGGTTGTAGCGCATTTACATCGGGATTGGCCTCAATTCGGGTCCATAAGTATCGCTCGAAAGGGGTCCCTATTTAATGTATTAAAAATTTTATTACTGCGGGAAGCACCAATATTCGGTTCCTTATCAGGTGATGACCGCTTTCTAAAGGTTGGGGCACGAACTAGGGAAGTACCGTCAAGGTCCTCAAGTAGGGAAGACTTCTGAGGATAACTTTGTGGAGTACATGCGTTCGCGGATTAGGGATTTAAATTTGAATTTTATTTGATGTCAATTGACTTTCAACCAAAGGCTGCTATCATGTCATGCCGTTTAAACAGTAATTAATAACATGAATTAGTTACAAAATAATTACAATAAAGTTTAAGGTATAAAAACTATAAAATTTAATTATTAGTTACATAAAAACTTCTTTAAACTTTTCACAAAACTAAAAAAAACTATATTTTGAACGCAGGCCTGCATACAATCGGTGATAGTCTGTTATCTTCGAATAAAATATTGAATTCATACAGACTTGGAGTTTATAATTAGGGAATACAAGTTCCTTATATGAAACACTTCTAGTTCTTTTGGAGTCTTTGTATTTGAAGCCTCGACACATCTCTGGTGACAACCCGTTAAGACATCGGTATATGAAGATACCGCCAAAATATCTTTTTTTGGCATCAAATGAAAACCATTTTAATCTATTTTATATTTCATTCATATCTTGTTGGGTATATTCAGTAAAATTTATGACTTTTGCCGCTTTTTTCTGTAAGTATTCGAGTATTAAAACATTTCTTATATGTATAGTCAAAGACAGCTAATCCATAATCGATTGACGGTTGGATGATAGCCTTGTAAATAATTTTAAGAGCACTTTCCAGAAGATAATGCCCTAATCTCCTAAAAAAGTTAATCTATTTGTTTGATTTCTTAATTATCTCATTTATATGTTCAGTAACGACAAATCTTTCATCAAAATGGATGACTAAAATTTTAGTCGAGCAAACTTTTTTTAATCAATGATTATTAACACTGAGATTTTGGTCCAAATTAAGTTTTCCCGAAATGTTTGCAATTAAATAATAGCATTTTTCTGCATTCAATTGAAGTTTATTTCTTTTCATCCAATTTTCAATAATGTTTAGATCAGAGTTAACACTATTTTCAGAATGATTCCAAGTTTTTTCATAACATATTATTGAACAGTCGTCCGCATAGACAATGATATCACTTTTAAGTTCACAACTGAGCAAATCATTTATAAAGATGTTGAAGAGAAGACTTCCAAGAAAAGATCCTTGATGGACACCAGCTTTTATCTCCAGACAATTAGATCTTTGTCAAGTGAGTTCAAGGACAGTCTTTCACAAATAGGGAGTAGACTATCGGAGGTAATAAATAAAGGAGAATGAGTTGGTTCTCGACTAGTGAATAGGGAGAGCAGTTATAATTCTGCTTCAAAGTAAACCAACACTTAGTTAATCAAAGGTCTTGCAAAATTCTTCTTAAATCAAATAAATATTTCTAAAAATCAAGTTTATTTGGGTCTATTTAAAGAGGTTCTGTTTGACATGAGGTAATAGATAACAATTTAAAGTACTTTAAAATTATAATTTTAATTAAAATTTTCTTAAGTAATTTTCACAAAAGAGCGTCAAATATTACTTGACTTCAGCCGAAAGATTAGCCATATTTCATCCGTTCATGTATAGTAAAGATAGAAAGTGGTTGATATCGCATCTGATAATGAAATTAAACAGCAAACTGTTTATGACATCAACAATAAATTAAAAAAGTTTGGCACAATTGAAGATGGTTTGATTTGATTATTATTTAATTAAAACCCAATTTTAAAGGAAAATGAATGGTTTTTATTTAGACTTAAGACAATTTACATAAATTTAGAATAGTTGACATCGGATCTTACCATTGAACTTAAGAATAACTGTTTCATCAAAACTAAACATAAGTACTTCAAACTTATACTCAGTTCTTATAACAGATCTTAACTTAGATTCAAAAAACAACTGAATTTCCAAAGTACCACGGAATTCTTACACTAAAAGTGCAGCAAAACTCTGGTTCAACAGTTAGATGATAGGAAAGAGCTATTAGGCAACCAATGGAACCGTGTATTCATTTCACTGTATTATATAGAAAATAAATTTTTTAAACTTTGTTTTTATTATCAATTCGCATTTTAATTCTATATAAATTAGAATAATTAAATTTAGCAATTATGTCAATTCCAATTAAATATCCTAATGTTTTAAAAACTGTTATGAAAATGTTTATAATTTTATGACCAAAAACAACAGATGTTTCTTTTTCATGTCCAACTGATTGCAAGGATAATTTGACAAATCTTTCTTTTTTCGCAACAATAAATGATGGCTTTTTATTGTGAGCCATATTTGTTGATATATAATATGGTATAACTAATTGTATGAATACACCACTCCTTTTATATTCTTGTTGTAGAGATCGGGTGAAGGAATTTATATAAGCTTTAGAGCTACTGTAAAGTGTTAGAAACGGGGATTTCATCTCACCACTCATCGAGGATATGTTGATTATTACACCACTTTTCCTATATAACATTCCCGGCAACACAAATGCCGTGATTTTGGTGCAGGCAATAATGTTCACATTGATTATATCATTAATAAATTTGTTCAAATTTTTAATTTCATTAAAAATTTCAGGTTTTTCATCTGGATAACAAATTGCAACATTATTGACAAGAACATGAATAT
>JAQGCE010000709.1:0-10925 GCA_034699185.1 Eupelops torulosus | reverse complement strand
CTGAGTGCACTACTTCTCGATATCATCAGAGAAATATTTCAAAATAAATTAAGTGAACAACTTTTTCGACCATTTATTGACAATAAATATTTGTTCATTAAATACAGAATTACTTTCCCAGGAGTTTAATAAAAGTTTAAAATACATTTTCAAAAGTCGAGAGAGAGAGAGAGAGAGAGAGAGAGAGAGAGAGAGAGAGAGAGAGAGAGAGAGAGATTTCAATTAAAGTTTGAATAAACTTTTGAAGTATAAGAAAAAAGAAGAAAATTATTAAAGACTTTTATCAAAGACTTACGCGAATAGAAATTTTAGTTAAGACTATAATTGATTAATATTTCAAAATTAAATTATTCTGATATTAGTCTCTTATGATATGAAACCCTTTCACTTCAATTAAAGTTAATCTTTGGGAAACGCTATCCGTTTAATCAGAGGCTGTGCGATATAACCGAAATACACTGATGTCTGCATCGAATGCATTGGCAAAGGCTTAGGTTCTCTCTTAAGTCATATTTTGTGAGCACTGCCTCATTATTCAAAGAGCACTACAACAACAACAGTAGTATTTGAAAAATTTTAATTAGACTTCTCTTCCTTTAATTAAAAAACTTCTTCAATGTTTCGAAGCGAACGATGAAATTGATTAACAAATCCTTTAGTTTACTAATCATTCGTTTGAAAAATATAAGAAAAAGTCGATTTCCAGACTAAAAATTAATTATATTTCAGGAAAATTAAAATATTTTCCACTTATATATGAAAGAGAATAACAAATAATTTTTTTCGTATAATTATTTCATTGAATTATTTATTCAAATCACATCTGAGAGTATAAACTCATCAATAATTTTTGTCCTCAAATTAGGGCAATCGTTGGGCTATAATAAAATCATAGTTCTAGTAGTAATGACCAAGGTCTTTTATCTTCCCAAGAGAATTTATAAAATCAATTGAAATGTAAATTTTAAAATTTTCATTCATTCAAAAGTCATCGTATAATTCAATTGTTTAACATTTTCAACAGTCAATATTTCTCTATTTTATCATGCAAATATTCCTATATGAAGACAATTCCTGGCCTTCCCTTCAAGCTATGGTTGAATGAGGAGATAGCAGTGTTTGAGTGTCAGACAAATGGATAGAAATTTTTAGGACTAAAAGTTAGTCGAAATGAGAATTAAGCGAATTATAGACAAGAGTCGAATGAGAGAGAAAACGATTCACAACAAACACACGGAGAGTACGAAAATGACAGAGAGTTATCCTATGGGACAGTCAGGAGATGATGGCGTAGAGTGGAGAGCACAGGCAAAAATTTTCTGCAGCACTTGTGATATATGTATAACAGACAACAGACGTATATTCCGCTGATTCAGCTCTAAAGGAATCATATCTTTGTGCAGTTCGCTAGAAATTTTTGGGTGGACTCCTGGGACAGACCACTAGAACCTGTGCTCTGTTAAAGCGAAAGACCTCTTTCTAGCAATGAGTGAGGAAATAATGACTTTTATAGTCGGAATAGCGACGAAAAGAAGGCATTCATTCATATCTATAGTTTTGATATTTAGCACAAAAACTCTATCCATTGCTTGTGAACAGCGACAGGAGTGGAAACACATCTCATACTTGAAACTGAATGTGTACTCTAATGATAACAATCCTTATATTTTTATATTAACGACATATTGGACTGTAATATTGAGCCCACTTATCAATATATGGCAGATGAGCACCGAAGGGAACGGTAATAAAGGGAACAGTTATTGTCTATGCCTTAGATATACGTATAAATAAATATATTGTATATAAAAAGTCATAAAACCATAACTAATAAGACAATACGATTGAATGGATTTTTCTTTGAGTCTCACTCTTTTGATAAACACATTCAATACACAAATCCATTATATATTTGGGATATAGTTTTATTGACGGCTAATATAATAATATGAGAGGAAAGCCTATTTTCAAGAGTTATATCCTATTCTGTTGTGGATAACAAGAGACACAAAGTTATATAGAATAACATGTTTTCAATAGTTTAGGTAAATATTTAACAAATATAAGTAGGGATCAAATGTGACGAAAATTGTATTTTTATTACTTATTTTTCTCTAAAATCTATTGTCTGACTATTGAAGAGAAGATCTTTTTATTTATTTGTTTATAAACTCGATGACCATATTTTTGGAAGAGTTATCATAAGTTTTTATTCTGTGCAACGAAATAAAAGTTGATTTTCATCACAAAAGGCGAGAGAATAGTAATATGAAAATTAAGTTAATTTTGAGACTAAATTATTTTATTATGATTTAAGTGAAATAGAAATTAATCTAATTATCATAAATGAGTAGAAATGATAATAATTTCTGTCGAAAAGGAATTTTAGTTAACCAGAAATCTCTCTCTTTTGTCACATAATTGTATGAAATAGTTATGGAAATTATTAAACGAATTGTATTTTTAGACATCACCTCATAATATGAGGCAATAATTTATGTCATTTGACTGAAAATTTTTATATATAATAGGTTTGGAATGAGATCATAGATTCCCAGTACATTTATCATCATATTTAGCATAATTTGCAGAATATTCTGTGCTCTTCTCTCAAAAACAAAGCTATTTATAAAGGAATTCTTCATCAAAAATATTAAATGAGAGCAAAATTTTCGATAACACTTCACATAAATTTTTGGTTTTAAATGAGTTATTATTTTATTAGAATTTTTCTGATGGACTGATAGTTAAGATTTCCATACATTTTGTATATAAATATTCATTTTTTGAGTTAATCTTTTATTTCATAATTTACTGATTTTTCTGTAATAAAAAAGTAAAGATTTTTCTTTTGTGTCTCAACCATAAGGAAGGGTAGGGAATGGTATGTGAAGAAGACATTGAAATTGGTTTCAAAAGTGAAATATTAATGCTATGTTTTTATCATTCGTGTGACACAAGTTATGCCAATTTTTCTTAATCTCAAGCTTTATGTGCTGTGCTTTTGTTGCTAAGGCTCTCCTAAATTAGTGTCGTTATCAGGGAGTCAAAGGGAGTCTCCCGATTGTGGGCGCACATTACGAGTGAGCCTGGTTAATGTATGTGAAAGGTTATTAAGCGTATGGCATAAATCACAAAGTGACATGCAACATATTAAAAGGTGGGATATGTACTGTTGATAAAAACACTGCTCATTCCTGTTCTCTCTATTCCTAAACATTTACTCCTTAGAAATCAATACATATCTGAACAGAATATCGGTATTGAGTGCCGCAGGACTCGAAACAACACATAAATACGAAAAATACTTTACATTGTATTCAATATTAAGAGAGACTAAACCTTATTAAACCATATCATATATAAAGTGAATTACTAACCCCAGGTTCGATTTCAGAGATGAGCAAGCACGTCTTTCAACACATTAGCATGATTAAATAAAAACAGTGTTTTTGATTTTGTGGTTTTCATAAAAAGTTAGTAAGTAAAAAAAGTGAATAAATTTAATAAAAGTGTGAACTCAATGATCAGGAATTGAGAATAATTAGTAACCTTGGTTACTTTGAATATATTTCTCATTCCCTTTCATTTAATAGAGAAAAATATGATATATTTTTTGTCTCCTGTTATATAAGTCATTAGATATGTTTTTTGTGCGATATGTGGGTATATAACTGAGTGACTGTCGGCCCCACCCGTTCTCTCATTCTGCCGGTCTAGCGATGCAAATGACGGAACACTTCCTGCCAGGGATTGGACTAATGGGTCTCAACTTGTAACTTAACCATTTTCTCCTACATTATTTTGCTTATCACCTGCCAGTGCACTGCCTGCCTGTCCTCAACATAGAGTTATTAGTTATATTCACGACAATTCACTATTTCTTTTTGACTCTTATAATAGTTCTTAAATTTTATTATTATTTTAACCAATGATTGAGTACTTAAGAGTCGGATAAGGAATATAACAAAAAATGACTTTCAATAGCATTTCCCAAAAAAGTTTGCGAACAAATAGCAAAAACAAAGCATAGAATAAAGAATCGGAAAAATCGATTCCAAACTAAACGAATTTTTTTCAGTCATTTAAATCAAATGAAAGTTTCGTTTCTCCAAAAACTAAAAGAAAATATTTTTGAAAATTTTCTTCTTCTTTGAGATTAGTTTCACAGAAATTGAAAGATATTTCTTAAAAGTCAAGAATTTTCACCTCTTTTTCCCAAATGACAAGTCGTTTATACAAAGAAAGAGTAAATCTTTCGATGAAATTGAAAAAACAAATCCAATAAAAAATTCAATTCAATTATTTGAGAAAAAAAATCTTAAATGAAATCAATTTCTAAAACAAATTACTCGAAAGGAATTTCTCTCTATTTTTGAATATCTGTTTGAAAACATTTCCGGAAAAATAACTATTTCTTTGTCTTTTAAATTGTTTTCATTATTACATCATTTAATTCGAGACACAATTGAATCAAATTAATGGAAGAATAGATTGTATGCTATTCTGTGCCCAAAATTAGTACTTATGGACGGCTAATATCAATAGCAATAAAATGGTATACGATTTCAAAAATAGTTTGCAAACGACGCACACAATTGGATCGATTCAATCCTCATTAGATGGGAATCACATACAGTCTGACTCACTCATAGCACACACATGTATTGCTCTATCAGTTTTAGTTTATATCCCTATGCCTTCCATCCAAACAATGACAGAGAAAAGCTCTTCCCATTCTTGTGCTTTCCATCCGAGTCTATCCATTACCACAACATATAATAAAACAGTTGGATATATAAACAGCACTGTAATTCAGGTGCGATATTAGAGCTGTAAAATGTTATTCTGTGCGAAAGGATAGACCATAAAACCCTACCTCTAATCCAATACAATAGAAATTCAGTGTAATCTCAACCGGAATATAGAGTTGAGACACAAAAACCACAGAAATATAATTATATGCATTCCTCACTGAATATTCATTAGGTTTGCCACAAAAAAAGGACAGCGACTTTTGAATAGCTAACGTTTGCCTGTTTTGGCCTTGTTTATATTGTGCATAGATAATAGGGAAAGGGATAATATTTTATTGTTTCCTCTCTCGGTATCAGGTTTTCAGACGAAAACTTAATTTTATTGAAAACGGTCTGACGATTACCAGAGCGACAGAACAGATAGTTGAGTTGGTCGGCGCTCGCAGCACATCACAAACACATTATACCGCAGTGCACAGGCATAACAAAAGGTGTATTTGCGTGGAGAGGAAATTCAAAAGGGGATAATGTTATGCCATCTAATTATATAATTACAACCAATTATTTCGTATAACTATTCGTTTAAATAAATTTCTAACGAAAAACATTAGTTTATTGAACAGAATATGCATTTTATGCCGCATTAACTCAACCAAAAGCTAAAGCCTTAATTTAAATTTAGAGGCCATCTATTAAAGGCTAGGGTCACCAAGATTACCTTGGCTCTGACATTCATTATAAATTCTAAAGCTATTGAACTCTCAATATATTCATAACCCTATTCTTGATTTATTTAAATATGAAGATAATTTGAGCAAATTAATCATAAAATTATCTTGCTTATTATGGCCAATTTTTATCTTATCAGCTAAAATTGGGGTGAACCTGGTTATACCACACCTCAAAACTGAGTGAACACTGAATAGGAAAGTTTATTCAACGATAAAAGACGGAGAATATTATGCATCTCTTGAATGTAACGTTCTGTATGTTGTGCTGTGCTCTACACTGATAGAGAACAATGAACAGTGAATTCTAGTGTGCAGTCATTATTGGCCGCACAAGTCATTAATGGTGTGCTTTGACTGCCTTTCAATACAATATCTAAAACTATTATTTTATTTCATTTCTCTCTATTGTATTCGTATTTTCCCACTAAAGGCATAACAATTTTGAAGCAGTATTTGAGTCGAGAAGTCGTCAGCTCTAGACTTAAATGTCTATCGAATGTCGTTTTTGTCGGCCAATAGTGGCCAATGACTGCCAGTCCTCTCACTCTTAACTACATTTCCTTTTTGGTGCGACACCAGTAATGGTTAAGTGGAAGCCATGCGGAAAAGAAAACCGTTTTGTGAGCTATTCTCAGATATATATCACTGTCGATAAATCGAAGATGACCAAGCTAGATAACAATAATGTTTATATAAGTTTGTGAATTCCAAAGTAAACAAGAATATATAAATATTCTCATGTATTCTTGGGTGGGAAAGTGCTAAATATATGAGCAATTTTAAAATTGAAACAAGTGGTAAACATAAACATGATACTTTTATGGTAGCGAAGATTTATTAAAGCAATTCTCCGTTTTGAACCAATAAATAATAAACTAGTTCATTTAAAATTATTTTCACATGCATCAATCATGCCATAAATCAATAAGCCGTAAAATGTTTTGGTGATGTGCTTGCTAACCTTTAATTAGATTTAATGTTAGTTTACCAAGCAAACTTTCTGGGAAAGTTTAGTTAAAGTGTGGTAGAGCGTGAATATGTCAGCTAAATGACGTTGGCACATTTGCAATATGGCACCAGAATTAACCTCTGGCTCCGTCTTATTGGAAGTCTATCTTATTTGTTATGTTATATAAAATCAGAGCCCACTCTAAAAGTAATTGTTTTTGTTTTGTTTGTTTGACTCCTATGTGTTTCCCCACACTCTTAATGACTCTCTTCTTTCCAATAGAGTCCTTCACATAGTGAGCGCTCAACAACTCTGAACCCGAAAAATTCATTTAACGACAACACCAATCAACTCAAACCCTCTCCAACTGATGTGTGAGCACTGGTAGGATCGGTGCTGTCATTCAACCCGTTTTTGTTTTCCTCAATTTGATTGAATACGACATTCAATTGAAATAAATAGCAATGCAATAGTCTGTGTGGCACAGCATAGACTGAGCAGAGAAAAGGCTTAAGAGCCCCCTCCTAAGGGTCGTGAAAAATTATCCTTTAATTCAAAAATTTAATTGTATTTTATTTTTCTACTCATTCACTGTCAGAGACGAGAGAGGGGGCGGGAGGGGGAGAGAGAGAGAGAGAGAGAGAGAGAGAGAGAGAGAGAGAGAGAGAGAGAGAACTGATTTCAAATTGAAATTAATTTTATGCACAAATTCGTTGAGAAAAATACTTTCAGCGCTTACTTTACGTGCGATTAGGTTTGAAAATAAATAACTTTTTCTTATTTTGAATCAATTTTTTAAATGTGAAAATATCTTCTCTTTTTTGGAAAAATTTTCAAAAATAAACTTTTTTCTCAAATATATAGTCTGTGCGCAAAAATACTGAAACATTGAGCAAAAAAGAAAAAAATAATAAAAACGTGATATAGACTAATGTGTGACTAATGTCTTGTGGGGGTCCGGGGGTGTCGTCAGGGGACTGGAGTCCACCCAATACTGTATGTATACTGGAAAAGTGCATTACTTAGACATAAAGTGGATATAAATAAATAGTCTTTTAGTCAAAACCCACAGAGAAATAAAGTGAACGAATGGATGACTCGAATGAGTGAAGAGAATAACTTATAAGCGAAACATCAAAACATAGGAATAAATATCAGCCAAAAAGAAATGAGAACTTATTTCTCTCTATTGAAAGCACAGAATACGTCGAGTGAATTGTATAACCTGGTTATTAGTTAGCATTGGAAACATATTCCGATTTCTCAATCAGACCGAACCTATCGAATGATTAATTGCAAGACTTTTTTGCTAATATTTTTATGGCTCTCATCTAACAAAATGAGTGAACATTCCATTTGTATTATAAATACCGTCTTTTCATGAGCTCTTATACACAGAATTACTCAGACATTAGTCGCACAACTGTTCACTTCGTTGGCCAATCCATCCATCAGTTGGTTGGACTGTTTTTGTTCGACAATCAGTTCAGTAAACCCTTTAGAGGCTCACAACTGAGCGAAAGAGTTAAAGCCTTTCGATCTATTAATACCCAATCGATTCGGTCGGATGAACGCCAACACATAACACACTGTTCCTTTTCCAATAGCCAGTGCTCTCCAATATCACACATATTTGAGTTATAATAATATTCAATTAAGCGTTTGATTTTTGATCCGAGCAAAACTTTTTGGTTCACAACATCTCATGTCTGACCAAATAATTTCATTTAAATCCAATGTATTATTGGTTTGAGTCTAATGACAGCAAATACTGAAACCAGTGGTCGGAATGGAAACTAATAGCTCTCAAACAATAAATCATATCTTTGTAGTAATCGAAAGGATTTTTGCCTTTTTCTACCGGTTCTTTCAATCAGCTCCTAGTTGTTGGCTCTGAGCACAGCATCCAATTCAGTGCTTTTGTGACTCACATCTCAAGTAATCATTTATTATTTCATTTGTTAAGCTATTATGAGTCACAGGAATTATTAGTGAGAAATCGCTTTATTAAAAAAGACCAAACATATTATTAAGAAAAAAGAGAGGGACAGACCTCAGCAGAAGCCAAATAGCAATGAGAGTGCAAAACAATAATTCATTTTTTCATTTAATGCTTTTCTGGATATTATATTATATTTTTTGGAGAGACAGCAGAAAACATATACTATTGAAGACTATTCATCAATATATTGGATATCAAATATAAGATCAATATTTATATCACATTATTAGCGGATCAGTTAGTTTTCGCACAGGATTTTCCGGTATTTCGCTCAGAATTATATGATTTATATGGTTTCCCCCAAACGATACTAAATCCAATGCTATGGAATGCTTTTTTGAGGAGCTTTTATGGGCTTTTGCCAAATGTGTGCCCAAAACTCGTCCATCAAAAACAGATTTAAAATCTGATGATTTAAAGGAAATTTGATTTTTTTCTTCAGCTTTTGCTTTCAAAATATTTTTCGATCAAAATATTGAAATTGAGTTCAAATTCATATCAAATTCGCTGTCAATAGAAAAATACAATAAAACTACTCTAAAATTGAATAATTATTTCCATTTAATATTAAATGCTTGATATTAAGGATTAACTTCTGGGGTGTGCAGGGTTATCTCAAAGGAAATTGTGTGGATGGATTATACCTAGGATTAATAGTCTTGCCTAGATCATAAAGAATACCAATTATAATTTTAATTAAATTTTCATTGTATTGAAGAAAGTTTAACATATTATGACTTATCAGTTGTGAACATCCCATCCCTTCCCTCCAATTTTTTTCTTGGGAGTCCTCTGAGGCATGATTTTAATCAATTTTGGGGCAAAACAATATTTCAAAATTCATTTATTCCGGATTCTATTCAAATGTAATGATCGGAATCATTTATATACCGTATGTTAACAAATAAAACGGTATATAATATAATATTTAAAATATTGATTTGATTTTGAAAAATACAATATTTTAAAGCGATTTCCAGCAAAACCTTATTACGCCTTTCGGGCAGAAAATCTATTCATTTAAAAGCATTGAATAAATTTTTGTCTAAAGCCATGAAATACCAAAACAGAGGAATATTCATAAGAATTTAAACCAATAGTCGTCTCACAAAATACTTTTTCTGACAAATAATTTATCTAAACATTAATTTAATGGAAGTTTCAGCCGTGAAATGAGTTTTTGCCCCCAAAATACTGTATCCAATGCCTCTTCAATTCTAGACATCACTTACTTTCAATATATTCACTGTTTTTAAATAAATTGTATCGATTCGTTACAAATTGATATGAGCAAGGTATAGTACATAAGCAAATATGACTGACGCAGTTTAGAGCAATATTATTATATTAGCTTGATTATTTTAAATAACATTCTTTTCATTAACTTCAATGGAAATCTAATTTATCAAGATTATTATTTGAAGAGCACAGGAATCACTTCACAGACAATAAAGTATTCCGAATGAAATATTAATGAAGTGCTTATCTTATTTTGATCATGCTTATTTCCATTAGTTTATTTACTCTAACTAGCTTGGTCATTAGTGAGGAATAGCATTAGTGTCAGGCGCTATAATAGTGGAAACTGATATGCAATCAATACTGATTAGTATCGATATAAATAAAATGGATTTTCCTGACTCTCGCCCTTCCGATTGTTCACAATTCCTGAACTCATTGGCAATTCTGTGGCCGATCTGTGACTCAGGTTTTTATTTTAGGCGCTCAACCGAATCAGATCCACGTTTTCCTATTTGATACGACTTTCGTGCATCAACTCTACCCAACAGTCATATACCGTTCCCTTAGTTTATATTAACTTTTTGTATGAAAAATACTTATATCACTAATGAATGACATAATAATAATATAATTTCCGAAAATATATTATAAATTACGTAATAAACGGTAAGTTCAAAGTTCTTTTGAAGGGTTCGAAACTCATATCGGAGCACACCATAAGTGACTATAACTCCGATATTATGGATTATTAAACTCATTGCAGATTCCAACTGTGCTTCTGATCTCTGATCCAATTCCTGAGCAAAGGATAAAAAATTTCATTCAATAATCATTTGAGTCTTCTTATGAGTAATTCTTTCAGTGGGACTGACAGTCAGATCGGGTGCCAAAGAGAGAGAAGGTATTCGACTGGAAAAACGCTAAAGGATTAAAAATTTCAAAATATATTGTCTCAAAGGAAATGTCATTTTTTGGCTCAAGTTTTGCTAAGATTAGAAATAAATGTTTTATTTCTTTGGGTGCAGTAATTTATAGGATATTCCACAATAAAAATGTCACATAAAATGAGATTTTCCTCTTTTAATAGATTGTTGTATTGTTTTTGTTCTGATAAACATTTCTTTCATTTATTATTTCTTTTAAGTAATAATCGACAGGAATTTGGGTCCGAATAAGTCATAAATCATTTTATGAGTGAAATAGTTTTTGAATAATTATTTCTCGTTATATACGAATCAGAGATT
>JAQGCE010000708.1:0-10930 GCA_034699185.1 Eupelops torulosus | reverse complement strand
ATTAGAGATGAGCCGCAAAATAATTATCGTTTAAAAACACTTACCATTTGGACGTCAACTTCAGATAAATCCGTTTTGTCTAATATATAAAACATGTCATATATGGCGGCGTGTTTTGAACCGAATTCAACGAAATATTCGAACAGAAGATCAGTCATTGAATTCGCCATTTGTTTGAGCAAATGTTCGACATCTGAACAACTTTTTTGTCTTTGACTCAAGCGTTCAAACAAAACCATTTTTGCCAAATAAGGCCCTCTAAGGCGCTGACAACTTCTTGAGACTTTCGTTGTTTCATTAATTCCCTTTTTGATGCACTCTTCGATTAATGTGACCGCTTGTGATATATAATGACACGAATTTGTCTTTTGTTGGTCACACTCTTTATTCAAATCATTGTCTAATTTTTCTGAAATTTCAATGAGTTCTAAATAATAATCGATTTGATCCGTATTATTGCCGATCAGCTGTTTGTAGGCTTCGAAAGCGTCTTCATATCTGTTCACGAGTTTTAACAGATCCGCCATTTTCTTAAATAGAAAGTCTAAGTGATTGTTGAGTTTAGTGCCGATCGGACTTTCCATAAGAGTAAGCATTTCATTGTATTTCTTTTGTTTTTCAAGTATCAGAAGATATAGTTCGACCTCAGCTTCGGCTTCGATTTTATCCTCGTCCATAAACTTCTTGCACATCTTTTCAGCCAATGGAAGCGTCACTCTATGTGACAGTTCCTGATCTTTAGAACTGATTGCCTATCGTTTAAAAAATGAATAAATTTATATTAAATAAATTGAAATAAAGTGTAAGACTGGGAGAGAGACAGACCTGCATAAGAACACTCATAACTGCCCAAAAATAGTAGGGATTCTTAGGTTTGAGTTTATAGAGACTCATTGCAGCCATTTGTTGCTTCTTGTAATCACTTAACCGGACGTAAGCCATAAATAGATGTGAATGGAGTTCTTCATTCGTGGGATCTTTTTTGATGGCCTTTTCGTAGGCGTCGGCTATCAGTTCGACTAAATTTAACAAAAATAATAGTTTTGTTTACGAAATAAATTATGTTTTGATTACTTTTATGGAGTTCTCGATAACAAATAGTCATCGCCTGAAGTGTTGAGTCATCGGTTGGGGACTGGCAGTGAACTTCACGTAAAATCTTAAGACTATCCTCTTGTCGTCCCATTCTTAAGAGGGCCAAAGCCTTCAATACTTTGGCACAGAGCAAATCCTTTTGTTTTTTAAGGACTTTATCGGCCTCTTGAAGGGCTTTCTTATTGTTCCCGAAGTCTAAACAATCTATAAAACAGATAATCAATAATTGATTGAAAAACCGGCGAATAATAAACCCTTTGATTTAAACAGAACTGAATTTAATGCAAAGCATTGAATAAAAACTAAATAATTACAAAACAAAATAATGGGTTCAGTCTATAAATTGGGTTTTATCTCAAATTAATTAAAACAATTCAATAAAAAGCGGAAAAATTAAAATAAATAAAAATAAGGAAATTTCCATTAAAATGGTTACCAATTAATTATTTAAAGAGAATAATAAAATAGTTTTTAAACAAATAATTGATGGAAAAAATGTAAAAACTAACCATAAATTGGTCGAAGTCTTCGCTCATTGATGTGCGAAACGTCCGGATTTTTGGCCATCATTTGAGTAAACAAATCAATCGGACGCTTAAAACACTATTCAAATCATATTCTTCTTAGAAATAAATAACAATTCAAATAATATTTCGGACATCAACTAAATGAGACATTTGAAGAAAAACATCTGCAGATAAGACTCATAAGAGTGACAAAAGTGATAATAATTTTGGTCTCAATAACACAATAATACTTGAATTGCATTTAAACTCATTTTAATTGAGAGGCAAAACACGTTTTCGTCCAAATGTTTCATTTGATTCACTCATTCACTGCTTTTTAGGCGTAATATTTGTATTGAGTTTCAATGTTTTGTTTTTGTCTGACTTTTAATTAATTGTTTAAAATTCAAAACAAAACCATTTATTCACAATTTGTATCAAAAAATGCCGATTTCTGATGAAATTAAGTCAAATAATAAAATTGATTTCAAACAGAAATATATAAATTTGAAGCGAAAATTAAAACTTTTGATTTATGTATGAATTTGTTGACAAAAAAAATGATTTTTTATTAATTGTCTCCCAATTTGGTTATTATTCAGGAGAACGAAAGTTATGCCGAAGAACTAAGAAAAGCCGAACGACAACTGCTTCAAGTGAGTAGAGACAAGTCATACCTCTTGGATCGACTCTTACAATATGAAAAAATCGAGTCTTCGACCTCTGATTCGGAGGACACCCTTTCAAGTGATTCTGAGGTGGAGTCCAGAAAATTTGAAGTAAAGAAAAAGAAAACGAATGAAACAAATGAAGCGCAGAATAGTTCCAACACTTCAAGAAAGAAGAAGACAAACCCAAACCCCAATCGTTCCCGAAGTTGTTCGACAGGAAAATCTGCAAAAACGCAGACAATTGCAACACAAATAACCAGTTGTTCCGCTTCATTGAATACAACGACAATACCTTTAATTAAAAGTGAACTGTCGTTAACTCTGTCACAACCTTTAACCTCATGTTCTCAATCGTCAAAGACATCTGTGAGCAGCGCTTCATCGGTAAACAGTACGGTTGACGGCCACATGACTTCTGAAGAGCTGGAAAGACATCTGGAATCAAGAAGACAACCCTCAGCTTTACTAATGCCGGAGAAAACTCCGCTCACAGTTCCGGTCGAGTTGTTCAGCAATGAGTCATCTAATGGTTTGCCAGAAGACGATAATCACATTCATATGAAATCTCATTAATAATCCGTTCATTTAATTTCCGATTATTTACAAAATGTATTTATATATTAATATTTGAATCAAACAATAAATTAACGCATTTTTAATCAAATAATTCGGACCAAAAAATATATCTCAGCCATGGCTACAATCAAAGCGCCAAAGAGTCCGCTCAATACTTGAGTTGATACATGAGGTTCTGGAAGGGAATACTCCACAGCCTTATAGCAGAAGAAAAATGTTCCGCCAATTGTGAGGAAGGCATTGGCCACTGCTATCAAAGTGGGACGCATTTGTCGGACTTTTGCAATAAATTTAATGATAAGATAATCAGAAATGAAAATTCATTTCAGGAATTAATGCTTACATTCACTGCCAATTGAAATATCTTCTGATGGACTGACAGAATGGCCAACAGTTTTATTGATTCCATGAGTCATAGTTTTGTACTCTTTGTTGGATTGTTTGCAATTCAATTCAATCAAACGATTTTCCAATTCTTTATTCTAATTATTGTTAAGATCTGTTGTCAACCATTAAGTTTAGAATCAATTGAAGACAAACCTTTCGAGTTTGTGGTAAAACAACCCGACATTCATCGAGTAATTGATAGAAAAATAACTCATATTTGGAGTCAATTCGTTGCAAATATTTATGGATTTGAGTCAGACTTTCATAAGAAAGCAATTGTTTGTTGTCGTCTTCGGTTTGGATCACTTTCTTTAGCTCTTCGATGGCATCATTCAACTCATTGTTATTCTTTCGGTTATTTTCATTGGTATTCAACGCCTTATTAATTATTTTTCTGATTTTATTTCCCAATCTATACCAGCAAACTCTGGGATCAACTTTACTGTTCCCAAACTTATTCATTGCAATAATATTTGTAATCATTTAAAAGGAAAATACTTTTAACACAAATTCAATGTTTAAACTTAAATATTATCTCCTAAACTGAGCCTAACTCACACTTTTCCCCACAAATCAGGTGCTGATTGTTTTCAATATAAAATTTCTATAAACTGTTTTAATTAAAATATTCAACTATTAAACTAAATTTAATTGTTTTGTTTATATTGTTAGTAACAATTTGTTACAGATATTTGTTTCCTCCTCACAATTGAGAGACACCTGACGTTTGAATTTATTTTCTCTAATATTCTGTTTTGAAAATGTTTTTTAAAAATGATATTAATTTTGTTTTCAAAACAGTGTTTGAGATTCGGTCCTCTTTTGAGAATTCTCTACAATTTATTAAATTATTTTAATCTTTGATAAAAACTGATTGGATTTGTTTGAAGAATTGAAGTCTGTTTTAAACTAAATAATGTTTTCAACGAAACTCTTTAGTCGTAGATTATGTGATAATTGTCGAAAACCGACGGATCCCTACATTAAACCAATATCTGGTTTACGTAAATACATATCAAATAAATTTCTTCAATTTATTCAAAGTTACGAAAGAGTACTCGAAAAGAGATTTCCAAAGACTTTCAAAATATATCGTGTCTTCACAATCGGTGGGTATTCTTAAGTAAAACTTGTGCTCAGAATATGGGCTCATAATTGAAGGGATAATAAAACTAATCGTTATTTTAGGCACAAAAGACTTCACGAAAGATAGTCTCCAATACTTTCGTATCTCAAGAGAACTGTTTGCCGGCAAAAGAGTCAATCAATTCAATTATAACGAACTAATGATTTACTTTCAAACACCTAAAGACATGTTAAGGGTGGGTCCGGTGCTATTAGTGACTGCCCTTCCCTTCACTAATTACTTAATATTCCCTTTGGCTTATCTGATGCCAAAACAACTTCTTTCGTACCACTTCTGGACAATAGAACAAAGACAAAAGTTCCAAATAATAGATCAGACGAAGAGATTGCATTACTACCGACCCGTCTTCAGATACCTTCAAAGTAAACTCTCTTCTGTGACACTCGAAGACGATTTACAAAAGAAATGTCGGAAAGTTTTGTCCAAACTTGGAAGCGGTACTCATCCCACTGTTGAACAGATATTAGACATAAAACTCTTATTTATAACGAATCCATTCGGACTCAAGAACTTGAAATCAAGACATTTGGTATTTGTTTCAATAAAATGATTAAAAATTGTTTTTAATATTTAGTCTAAAAATTGCATAAAATTTAAGTCAAAAAAGTATATAAAATGAGGAAATCATTAATAATATACAAAGAATTGAATTAATTAACTCTTATTGCAGACTAACTTATGTCGAATGTATGGTTTGAATGCATTTCCTTTGGGAAAGAGGTTTCGTCTCGAAAATCATATCGGATTTATACGAGAACTGGATTTGGCTATTGATAGGGACGGCATTCAAACACTAAATTCCGATCAAATTAAAAAAGTCAGTCAAACATAGTTTTGGTTTAATATTCATTTTTGAACTTTTTGTTGAAACGAAGGCCTGTTTTATGAGAGGTTTAAATCCAATTAATTTGAGTAAAGAAGATATGATAACTTGGCTCAAGATGTGGATCATTATCGCAAACAACGTCGACAGTAATTATAGATTCAATAGTCTTATCGTCTAATCATTTCAATTGTCTTTTGTTTTTGGAAATTAAAGGTCAGAGTCTGTCGCTATTACTTCATTGTCCGCTATTTCTTGCATATAATAATCCATCGAATTGGAGACAAATTCATTGATTACTTAAATTATTAGATAATTAGTTATTTAAATATTAAACAAATTAAAAAAATATTGGTTTCAAATCATTGGTTTTGTTTTCTTCTCATTTGTCTTTGTTTATCGAAACGCATTTCCATTTCTTCCAATACTTTTGGGGTATATCTGACCACAAGAACTACTTTACCGATGGCTGCCTTAAGTAATTCGACGGCTTTTTCGTGATTTTCTCCCTCGACATTCACTCCATTTACAGAAATCAACTGATCTCCTCTTCGAAGGCCTCCCTGTCTGTCGGCCACTCCATCTGGAATTATACGCGAAATATAAATCGGAGAGTTCTGTTCGCGACCTCCCATTACATTAAAGCCAAGTCCTTCATCTGTTTTGGGCAGTTCCACAACTCTGGGATGGGAATGGCCTTCAGATGCAGCGAACACTAAATAACAATAAATTGTATTTTGAAATATATTCAAAAAACTATAGGTTTGTGGGAAATACCAGCGACTGTGGCTTTAGCTGTGGCCGAAGCTCTGATATCAGGACTACCGCTTATGTCCACCGTTTCGTATACCCTTTCATAGACTTCCCGAACAGCACTAAAAAAGTCACTTTCGAGCACTTTCTGGAGTGCAGACAACTTCTGAAGCGATACATCACTGCTTTTATATCAAACAAATATTTAATGAAAATGAAGGTTAAGCTCAAGATTTTGTAAACAATGAAATAAAAACAAATAATTTAAATACTTTTGAATCCAAGCATTATATTCAGTTCGCTGTAATTTTTCTAATAACTCAATCGCACGCTTTATATCTGAATCCAAATTCAATTTCTCTCCCGAAGAAGTGGCCATTTCTCAAGATTTTAATCAAAAGCAGCCAACGATTGTGAGACAATTGAAAATAAAAAAATTCAATTTCAATATTTTTGTGCGCAATCGTCAGTTGTATACCTGTATTGAGAGCTACAGTCAAATCACTTTTTTTACTTTCAACTTATTTACCTGTTTTTGGCTAATATTGAACTATTCATTACATGCATTAGAATTTAATCAAAAACAAAGTTATCTTGGCTAAAAAAATCTTTTAAAACCAGTTAATACTAAAGTTTAATTGGTAAAATTTATTTAAAAAGAGCTAAACCTGGGCTCAGTTAGTGCTCAAAAATTCAATTTCTCTGTAACCATAAAAGCTAGCGTTTTTCTGCCAAGCTTAAAATAAGCTAAATTAGGAGTTCTCCTTTTGATAAATGGAATTTCGACTTAAGATTTATATCTATACAAAATTTATACATTGAGGATTCATCCTGCCAAATTTTATTGGCGTATAACCATATTCAAGACCCGAAATGACCATTTGAAACGGCCAGCATAAAGCTTATAAAGAGAGGGTTCTGTGTGTATACCTCTACACTTCTCTCTTTATAAGCTTTATGCTGTCCGTTTCAATTGGTCATTTCGGGTCTTGAATATGGTCATTACATCTATTAAGCAATTAATTCATAAATTAGAATATACAGGATAACAGGAAACCCCACTCATTAAAGCCCCTTCATATAAAAAAGATAAAAAAGAGAAAATTTAACTTGGTAAACATAATAAAATACTGAATTTTTATTAGAGATTAAATAAAATAAAATATTTTTTGATACAATTATTATTTGATGACTAGATTTCTATTTATTTCAATTGAAATCATTGGTTCGGTTCTGTATCGATAGCGGTCTGTCTTCGCCTCAAATCAGTTGCAGATATTTCCTTAAAAATGAATTATTTTGAATAAATTTTGAATATATTAGAAACAATGTATACAATACCTGGTCATCGATTTGTTCGACATATTGGAACTTCTTGTTCTTATAATACTCTCCACTTTTGTCGAGATAAAGAACAACAATATCACAGATGATTGTCGTCTAAATGAATAATTGATTAATTTGAAGGAATCTTTTTTAATGAAAAACTTAAAATAGCCAACAGTCCTAACCCGGAGCCCAATTCCTAACCCGGATAGCAAGTGGTATAAAATTGAATTTTCGGGCGTAACCACTGACTAAGAGAACAAATCGAATATCCTTTGCTTTGAATAAAGTGCGCGAATCTTCGCCAAAATAATTGGCGTAACGAAAGTTCCATCCCTTTGCTATTTTAGTGTTGGGGTCATCCAGTCTTCTAAATGAATATTGAGGGACACAATACCTGAGATCGAAGTCTAGATTACAGTCCCAATGGATTTCAATTCCGATGATTCCTCCATTGAGAGACAACTCGTCAAAGTCTTCTCCTGACCACTTCACTACATCTCCCAACACGAAGACAGGACAGCCAGCGTTGTAGTCAGGATCAAACGTGCAATTCTTTAGATTAGAAGAATTGGCGATTTCTATGATATTCCTTCGGCGGACATTATATTCATTGAATTGAATCGAATTCTTTATTAAAACAGTAAAATCTTTCGTTGCGGTAAACATAGGAGTGTTGTTCTTCAGCGGATAGTCATCTTTTTCAATGGGACACCAGCCTTCTATTTGACAGGTATGCACTCCCTTTCGAGAAGAGTTTACACATTTTCCAGTCGAAACACCTGAAGAATAATGTGATTTAAAACTCATTTTATATTAAAATATTAATTCTGTAATTAGTTTAGAGGAGAGAGAGTTCGGGTCATTACTCATACCGTGTCCTAAATTAAACACTTTATCTAAACAGTCATCATCTCGAGAACAGAGAGCATCGGTGACATCTGCATCTTCAGGACAGACACCCATTGACTGATTTGGAGTTATTATCAAATTAGTGGTCACAAAGAAGGCTCCGTTTTCCTAATTGTTTAAAAATAAATTTAAAACATTTAATGCAAATAAATAAAACTGACCGAAGCGGGAACCACCAAATCTGAAATATCCCATATTCTTCTATACAAATGAATATCTTTCCTATAATTGTCATTAAACTCATTTTCGGATAAGTTTTTTGTAGAAACAATTCCTTTGACTTTAGTGGTGACCGAACTCTCGATTCCCGCGAACTCCTGATAACCCTTTTTGTAAATTATAACAAAACTGCAAAAATCAGAGCTTTTAATAAATTTTAGTGAAAAACAATTAACTGATTACCCAATTATATAAGCGATTATCAAGATTTGTATCAAACGATTTAAAACTCCAACCTTTCGGCTCTTTATGTGAACTATTTTTGGAGTTTTGTATTCAAAAAAACTAATCAAACTTTCTTTAAGATACACTTTTAAAGACATTTCAATTATCAGTTTTGTTCGTAAATTCACTTTTGGACGGATATCACGAATAAAATGATTTAAAACTTGATTTCGATTATTATCTGTTATTCAAAGAGATTGAGATTCTTGTGAATAACGCCTACATTTGAGTTGAGTTCATATTTCAATAACAACTTTAATGGTTTTAAAATTGGAAAAAATGAAACAATTTATGTCAAAATTAAATCAGAGGCTAATTATTTTAATTGAATGTAAACTTATTTTAATGTATTTAAATGGGAAACGATTATAATTTGTAAACAAAATTAAGGATTAAATCAATAAAAATCTTACAAAAAGTTTGACGAATAAAATCTTTGATAAATTATTCTTAAATTTTAAATTACAAAAAAAAAGACATAAACTCTTATCTCTTTAATCAATGATTTAAACACAACTCAATTCAATTCAATAAAAGTGATTAAATATTAAACAAAACAAAATCTAATGATTTTCAGTGATTTAAATGTCAGACAAAAAGTAAACAATTTTGACAAATGATTGCATAATATGTGAACAGCTTTTAGTTCGTAAACATTGAGAGCACATGTCGTTTAGTAAACACGTGTGTCATTTAATTTTTTAATTTATTTGAATGTGATTGGAAAACAAAACCATTACCATTACCTTTACCATGAACCAATCAGTGAATACAATTTTGATTCAGTTAAAATCAGAATCTGGTCAACCATTTGGACAGCCTTTTGATATTCCGATTGATATAAATTGCGATAAATTGCAAATCATTTGTAATGCTTTGTTGCAAAACGAGTCACCCATTCCTTACTTATTTTTTGCGAATGACATCGAAATCTCAGACAATTTAAAGAAAACTATTGAATCAAATCTCAAATTATTTGAATTTGAAAAATGTCTTGAGATAGTGTGTGCCCCTCAGGCTGTCTTTCATGTCCAGGCCATCACTCGATGCAGTTCTTCAATCTCTGGCCACTCGGATGCAGTGGTTTCAGTGCAATTTAGTCCCGATGGCTCATATCTTGCTTCAGGATCTGGGGATACAACTGTCCGTTTTTGGGACGTAAGTACAGAAACACCGCGATTTACCTGTCAGTCACACAAACATTGGGTACTGGCTATTGCCTGGTCTCCAAATGGACAACGACTCGCTTCAGCCGATAAAAATGGAACCATCTTTGTTTGGGATCCAAAGACAGGCAAACAAATGGGATCCGCTCTCTTAGGACATAAACAATGGGTTAATTCATTAGTTTGGGAACCATTTCATTGGTTGGTCAGAGCTTTGCTTTAATTCTGAATTTTTCTGATTTGTATTTAATTGACAGCACTCCCGAGTGTCGTCGTTTGGCCAGTGCTTCAAAAGATGGTTCGGTCAGAATTTGGGACGTAGTTCTTCAACGGACTGTATTAATATTGAATGGACACATCCAAAGTGTAACTTGTGTCAAATGGGGAGGTACTGGCTTGATTTACACTTCATCCCAGGATAGGACAGTCAAAGTGTGGCGAAGCGATACCGTATGTCATCTTTTCTCAATTTATTTTAAAATTAAAATTTATTTAAATTTAGGGAACCCTTTGTCGTACTCTTGAAGGACACGGTCATTGGGTCAATACTTTAGCCCTGTCCACTGATTATGTGTTGAGAACAGCTGCATTTGATCCGTCTTCTCCTTCTAAAACAATTGAATCCTGTGGTGACACAGACCTACTTTTGAAAAGCGCGGAACAGCGCTATCATTCAGTTCGCGGGGATAATGAAAGACTAGTTTCCGGTTCCGATGATTTCACATTATTTTTATGGTATCCCGAAAAAGATAAAAAGTGTGTCTCAAGAATGACTGGACATCAACAGCTTATAAATGATGTGAAGTTTTCACCCGACGCTAGACTTATAGCCAGTGCTTCTTTCGATAAATCAATTAAATTATGGGACGGAAAGAGTGGAAAGTCTGTTAAAAATCTATATAAAAGAGAATTCAATTGAATCGACAATTTTTTAACAGATTCGTCACATCATTGCGCGGACACGTGAAGGCTGTTTATCAGGTGTCCTGGTCTGCCGACAATCGACTTTTAGTCAGTGGTAGCGCTGACTCTACTCTTAAAGTCTGGGATATAATAAACAAAAAATTGATGATTGATTTGCCCGGACATGAAGATGAGGTTCAATCCATTTCCAAACATCCAAT
>JAQGCE010000707.1:0-10939 GCA_034699185.1 Eupelops torulosus | reverse complement strand
TAATTTTAACCGATAGTGCGAACCGTTTGATATGAGTTAATCCAAATTGAATCTAGCTACAAAAATACAAGTTTGTTCGTTTTACAAACTTTTGAAATATAAGAGACATCTTTTGGTCCGATATATATATAGTAAAACTTGATTTTGATTAAAAATTATTCAAAATATTAATTAATTGTAGTTTTAATTAAATTTTTGAATAAATGCTTAAATGCTTTGAGAGATAACCGGAGATAACATTTGATTGCATTGTTTTATATAAGAATGGAAACAATAGACAATAGACATACCTCTCATATTTACTCTGAAGAAGGTCTTGAATACAGGGAAGAAGAATCTGACACATGTCTAAAGTCCAGACAGCACTGGATTTAAATAAAACCATTAGTCGTATAAAAAACAATCGAATGTCAAAAAACTTACGGCTTTAAAATAATCACATTAAGTATATCAACAAGAACAGACTGGTCCTCCATATGGATTGCTTGTTCCAATGCATTTCTGGGGTCTTTTGAGCTCCACATGGCCAAAATTATTCGGATATTTTTTCTTCGATGAGATAATACAGTGACTATTGATTTGTGTCCTCTCATTATGGCGGACATGGCTTCTGATTCTGACATTTCTGGCTGTGGATGAATACCTAATCTCATAGTGTCCTGAAGATGTTTGGGCAAAAACTCGTCTAAATCGAGACCCGCCGGGTGGTCACGAGTTTCGGGAATCATTTCTATAGGCGGGTCAGATGGCGATGGCGGAGATCTGGTCTCAGGAAAGACAATGGCAGCTTTCTGTTGGGGGTGGGTTTGGGGGTGTACTCCGTTTGTACTGATTATTGTCTTGGGCTTATCGTTAACCACAGGTCTAACAACAGACACAGTTTCTGATTGTCGCGGATGAACTAAATTTGTTATCCTATGGTTCGGGAAAACATTCGCAGAATTATTGTTGTTATTAGAAATGTTGTTATTGTGTGACAACTGATTGAGTCCTGTGGCAGAAGTAGACTTCACAAAATTGTTAATCGTTGGGTTAACCCCTTTCAAGGGCTGCAACTGATGAGGAATTGATGGCAGTGGTTCTCTTAGTGATGGCTTCAGTTGAAGTGTTGGTACTTCTGCTGTGGGATGGGGTGGGATATACCCCAACTCTGCTAACGAACGACTATTATTGGCTAATGATTGTGACGAACGGCTCATCGGAAGGAATGGTGAGCCAAATGCTGATGAGCTGAGCGCCAAATTCGGATCACTTAGTTTTCGCTGTAAATCTGTATAAATATATTATTAATAGTTTTCCATTTGTTTAACCAATAAATTGGGATTCGTTTGTGATTCGTACCGGAGTTAAAAGGACCAGGATATGAATCATTTGGAACAAATGGAATCACTTTAGGAGGGGTTCGACATACTGTGCAGGACATCAAATAATTAGGAAAAACAAAAAAAATAATGATATTTGACGATTAAAAACAATATATTTGTGAAGTGCACAGGTATTGAGAATAAATGTTTTGGGGCTTACATTCTCTTCGGGACTGAAAAATCTCTTTATAATCTCCAATATTCATGATCTCAGCGATGGACGCGTCGTCGCCATCAGAAGTACCCGTCTCTCCCTCATCACTTCGATTAGATTCTAATGACCTGTTTATACAATTGGTATTGAATTGAATTTATTTTTTTTGGAAATTCAAACATTTTTTAAATTAAATGTTAACTAAATTTCAATCATTTAATTTGATTTATATCTTTCGACACAAATACCGAAAACCCCGAAATGAGAGCAGAACTTATCGTTTCTTTTATTAGGAATAATCTGTTTTTAATCAATGGTTGCGATAACTGAGAGAAGTGTTTAATCGATGCGGAAAATTGAAAAAATATCTAACGATTGGATCAACAATTGGTTGCAATAAATAATATTATTTGGCAGTGAATACAAAAACTCAATTCATATGAAAATAGCGATTGTTTTTCACATCAATTCAATCAAAAATAATTTATTTTCTTATTATAGATAACAGACTTTAAAATTATTTCTTACAAAATAAGGCAAAGGAAGGGGTCGAAGAACAGTTAATTCATTCACACATATTTATCCAAAAAAGACCAAGATGTGTAAGATATTATGATATGGGACAGTCAATAAATAGGACTTAACTATTTGATGATATATTTTTAGTTTTAATCCCTAATATAAGATAGTCAATGAGCTATTTTTGAGTGACTCATTACAAGATTATTTAGAATTAGATAAAATATAAGCAAAAAATGCTATCATGTGCATTTTAATACTACTAATCATAGCCTTAAAAAGCTATAAAATGTTTGCTTAAATAAATATTACATTAAAATTATCTGTCGATTGAGACAAATATAATTAAATTACTAATAATTATTTAAAAAAAAACCTAATTTAATAATTAAATGAGCGTGTGAATATTTACTTCTTTGGAAAAAAATCTAATTATTTTGTTGGATAGGAAAGTGACAAAATTTGGCGATATTTAGTGTAAACATAGAGCTCTTGGCAATAGAGAGATCCTCTGATAATTTGTCTCATATTTTTTTATTTTTTTTTGTAAATAGAGTTTAAACGAATAAATTTGAAATTATTTAAAAATATTAAAATTATGTAAATTTCATAACATTTACACATTTAGTGACTTTTAAAATAAGTTTAAGTAAAGAAATGAACGAAAATAATGATTGAATATAACAAAAACGAAGCCATTAATGATTAATAAATCAATAAAACACAAAAATAGATAAATGAACGGAACGTATAGTTTAAAAACCCGATTGAAATATCTGTTGAGTACAACACACTTGACGTCCAGTTCCTAAGTTTAATGACCCACAGGTGAGTCACGTACATCGAGAATAATTTCCTCGACTCTTTATTTTACTCGCAATCAAATCAATAGAATCGTTAATTTGATTCTATAATGAATATCACGAAACAGATTATATTTATTCATAATTTGCCCCAAACTTGGCCTCAATTTTATAAGAAAAACAATTATTGTTTCGGTTTTGTATTTGGGATAAAATTTTTCTAACATAACAAGAATTAAAGCAATTATTCAAAAGGGAAGACATACTCGAGTTGCATATGTGAAGTACTGGTTTGGCCCAAAACAAAGTTTCTTCGAGTGCTTTGTCTGCAAACATATTAAAATCGAATTAAATTTTATAATTGGTTTTGATTTTTAACAAATTTTAAAATTATTTTTATGCGATTCATGTTTTATGTCTGTAATCAAAATACCTTTCCTTAAATAAATAAAATTTTGACAATTTTTATCAATAAGCACATACCTGGAGGGGCTGTCTCTCGAATATATTTGTTTGGATGGCATCGGATTCCCGAAAGGCTGTACTTTTTTCAAGTCGACCAAAAATACAGAAACATTTGTCAGAGAAAAACCTCCGGCAATGAGTTGCGAATCACAAACTGACAGATCACTGATTTTGCCCCAACCCATGATTAATGTATCAAAGGTACGCGCCGGTTCCCAACCGTATACCTGTCAGGACACACATATATACAAATTAATATTCCGCTAAAAAGGGTGTCAATCGTTTAAACCTTTAAAACATCGCGCGCCCCTCCAAAAATAGCCTTCCCTTTGGGATGAAAAACAATTTGACGAATGGGTCCAACACTGTTGACAGTGCTCGACACCTGTTGGAAGCTCTCAAGATCCCAGAATTTGACTGTTCCATCATTACTAGAACTGGCCAGAAGAAACTCATTCGGGTGGAAGGCTACATCTGTGACAGCACCGGAATGCTCTTTGAGCTCCGCCAACAGTTTGCCCGCCGGTAAGTCCCATAACTAAAACCAATGAAACCACAAATCAAAACCCATAAAAAATAAATCAAATTTTAATTAAAGAAATTATTGCAAACCTTAACCGATCCCTCGTCTCCGCCCGACGCTAACCACCGGCCGTCAGGGCTAAACCTTAGACAGTGAACATCTTTGGAGTGACCCTATTGTCAGATAAATCATTGACTTAATTACGGAAACAATGAAAAGCAATGAATAAGAATGAGACACACCTTATAAGTATACATACACCCCTTTTTCCTTATGTCCCATAATTTAATATTAGTATCAAAAGAACCGGACGCTACGAAATCTCCATATGGATGGAAGTCCAGACACCTGACATTGGTTTTGTGTCCGGTCAATGTTCTAAGTACTAAATTATGCGTTAAAATTGATACAAATCTAGGCTTTAATTAAATGTTTACATTTGGCCGCTTCTAAGTCCCACACTTTGAGTGCTCCCGAAGCAGATCCGGCACATACCAGGTCTTCATTATGGCTGAATTTGGCGCATTCGACTGCAGTTGTGTGACCGGTCAAGCTCTATATGAGCCATATATAGGGGAAGGGAGTCAAGCATTAAGATTTCCATAATTTGCTAATTGATGAGTGAATAAGAAATGATAGGTTTGACCGCAAAAATTGGTTCAACAGAAGCCAAAAATGAATTAAAACTATTTTAATGAATAATTCTTTGAATTGAATAAAAAGCAAATTAACTGCAGATAAAAGATATTTTTAAATCGTATGAATCACTTATCGTTAATAATACGACTCGAAGTTAATTCTTAAATATAAATATAAATATAAATTCAAAAATGAAAATACATTTGAAAACCTTATAAATGGATTAATACTTAAGGAAATAATGCGCTAAAAATAGGAGATCTAAAAAACATTACTTTAATCTAACGATAAAACCCGCGGAATATTTTTTAGGTCTTTTAAATGAGTGCTCTTAACAATTAATGCAGAGGTTTTGATGACGATTAATATGATCTTGATATTAATTTATTATATAGAAGTTCAATTTGACAAAAGAACACGTACTGCACTTACGACAGGCTCTAATTAAGTAAAGCTTAGGTAATCTCAATCAAAATGAAGGTCAGCATAAAATTTACAACTTTTTGTGGGCAGAAAGGCTTCAGTGTTTTATCATAAAAAACTACAAGCAATAAGCCCTTGGTGAGCCATGTATGGACGGCGGCCTCATTTTATAAAACTAGTAATTGCTTCAGCTTTTGCTAACTTGAGTTTAACTAATTCTAAAGCTATTAATTGCAAACAAAACAAGTTATTAATTACATTACAATAAATTCCATTTTTGTATTCAAATATCTACAATATTTTGACACTTTATTGCTCACAATCTTTAAGTAAAACATAGCTTCAAATAATCCTAAATTATTTGTAGTTTGGAATTATCGCAAAGGTTTTCCTCATTAGCAGAGCATCTGACGATTTTAATTGAAAATTTTCCAGGCTTATATTGAAAGATACAAAGTTGGCAAAGTATTTTAATTAGAGGCTATCTTAATTAAATGTACTACTTTAGTTTTAAGGCAAATAATGGTTAGAAATAACTAAATATCGATAAAATCCAATCAAATTAATTATTTTAGAATAAGAATACTGTAATCTCTCAGAATTCAAAAATATTCGGGGAATTTGTGAAAAATTGGTAAATGCCTGGAAGTGCAAACGCCTTATCATTATCTTGAATATAAAAGAATTTCAACAAGATTAATCATAAATTAATTGAATATAAGCTAAAGTTATTTTAAGGCAAAAAACAAAACAAAACAAAACAGATAACTATTTGGCCGAACACTCTTAAAATTTGATCTAAAAACTGATTCCTTGATCATTTTATTGCTTTTTAATAATATTTTAATAGTTTATTACTATTTATGTGATGCCCAGGGTATTCGAATTATCAAAAGGGATCAAAAATATCATATTTTCTATTTATAAGTTTTATTGACTCGAAAATGAAATAACGCGTCGAAAGAATTTGAATGCATTTCGTAAATCAATTTGACAGCCATTTGGCCGATAAATATGACGCCCATTCGTGTTACCCGACTCACAATAAGTCGTGATAACAAATAAACTCAAATTTGTCAATCATATGATACGCTAACTTTTTATCACTTATCAAAATATGATTGTATCCTGTTCATTTAATGGCCAGTATTGAAGACAAAACTATTTTGCATTTAATTACATTTAATTTGGTTATAATTATTTTGATTTGACCCGAGTTATCATAAGCTCAAGTATTTTCCTGATTCACAAAAGCACAATTAACTTGACAGGTGCAAAATGAGCATAAATGGGCATAAATGGGCAATGGGCATAAGGAGGGCTACTTTTCCTTACGAGCATAAAAGATAAAACATAAGATTATAATATGAGTCAAGAGTCAGTCCGAGGCCTCAATGCATCCAAATATGTATAATATGTTTAAACAAAAATATTATATAATTAATAATATCTAACATTTCTATAGAATCTAAAATCTATAATAAAAAAAAGGAAAAACGAGTAAAACTAATCTAAACATAACATAATATGGTAGCAAAAAATGGTGTTTAAATATTTGTTATGTAATAGATAAATATTGTTCGTACCATGATACAGTTCTGTTTACCAATTGCCCATAAATTGACTTTTTTATCTTCACCGCCAGTGACCATAACCCGGCCCGACTTTTGGCCCAAAGCAAGACACGTGACGCTCGCTCCATGAGCCACGAACTTTTCTAATATTCAAATTAATACCATTTGTAATCATTGGATGAGTTTTGAAGGACTGGCGTTTAAATTATTAATATTTTAGCCCTCATTTAAAGTCCATTTGTTTGTAATTAGGTCTCGAAGTTATGATCAATAATGAGTTCTAAATACATACCAATGGACTTGAATTAGAGCCAAAATATTAGAGTAAAAACTTGGCATAAAGTTGGCATAAACCTGGCATAAACCTGGTTCAATAATATTTCACTCACCGATTATTGGCATTCAATTCAAAGTTTAAAATTATGGCAACAAAACAATTAAATAATATATTATTATTGAAGAGATAATAACCAAAAGGAAATTATATGACAACAATGAAAGTCAACGTTTGAGCACAACATATACAGACGGGCAACACCTTTGCCTCAACACAGCACAACATACAATATAACAATCACTGGATTTGAACTCTTCGTACAATTCACTCACTCTTCAGCTACAACTCTCTGGAGTGTAAAAAACGTTACCATAGAGTCAGACCCTATACACAACATATCCAACGAACAGATAGTCAATGAAGTAAAATACAAAATCCAATGTGACTTTACAAAATTGAAGCTTAGTTTTATTTCACCACATTATAAATTTCCACTGAGAACAGGTTTTACACTGGATATTTTCCAATTAAAAATTCGCTTCTCAATAACAGGTTAACTGCATTGCATAATAGGCTAACAGTTAACTGATTTAATGATTTCAAATCGACGTGAAATTCACCACTTTTTCAGCGCAAACATTGATTATTCAATTTGAACCGCAATTATAGGTAACGTTGTTTATGAACATTATGTTAAGTGTTTTACAGCTGATTTGCATTAAATTTAAAAGTCTGTGAACTACGACTACATTGAAATCATATGTGTTTTTGTGTTTTACTAAATAGTAAACATAAAAACGCAAAGTTATCCACCGATTGTTTCACTCAATTTTAATGACTCTTTTGTTTCATTAGTTTCATTGCTCTTAATTATGTTTTAAAAGACAATCAGATTTTTCAGATATAATTATATCATTTTGAGGTTTAATTGATTTTCGTTTCAGTTTCAGAACTATTCGTTTCATTTAATTCAATAGCCATTAGTGTATGAGAGATATGAGAGAGTGTTTCGGCAAATATTGAGAACAAAATCAATTTTATAATTTTGATTTCAATTGTGATTTTCTGAACTTTTTTTTCTTTATTTTGTTTTGTGTTTTTATGATTTATTTTACACTTGAAATGACTACCAAATAATACTAATAATAATAATTGAAAAGTCTTTGAAAAATCGTTTCAGTTCCTAAAAAGTGGAAAAAACTGATTACAACAGAAAAACATTAATATTTTCATATAATTTAAGTAAACCAGTAATTCATTGCAAAAAAACATTGTATTTTACTCTGTCTTCTGACACAAGACATTAAACATTTTGACCAGATTTGAGCTCAACTGAAACACACACCAAAAGTTTTGATAACTGCTCTGAGAAAAAAAAATGAAATTACCTTTGAATTACAGCAGAAATAATTTTCTGTATAAAACTCTTATACGAAACCAATTATTAAATACCAGAAATAATTCGAGTCTTGCATATATTCAGGGCCAGGAATACAACAACAGCCGACAATACTTCTATTATATCGATCACAACGGAATGGTATTCAACTCATTATAATTATTGTGATTTATTTTTTTATTATTGAAATTTTTAAGTAATAAACATTAAGCAGAAAAAAGAATAATTTTTCAAAGTCTAAAATTTTCTTATAATTCTATTTAAAATCCAGAGTTAGTTTTGAATGCAATGATGCAAATCATTACATATTATGTGCTAAAAATGATTTTTTGAACCATAAGTCCAAATATATTTGTTGTGCAATAATATAATAATATAGCTTTTGATGGGAATATTTGACTCAATTTTTGTTAAATTCCTAAAAAAGATTTATTTCTAATAATTTATAACATTTTATAACATTTCAATTAGTTTTGATATTTGAAGGCTTTTCTCATAGCTTTTCCCACTTTTAAAGCTGTTTTTAGACGACTCAAGAATGAAAAACTTCACCTCATGTTTCAAAGACAAACAGTTTCTGCAATTCTTCTTCAAAAGGATTCGTATCAATAATACGGGTTTACATGAAAAAGAGTTTCCATACCTATCATTGTGTGGCAGAGAAACTAATTTTATTCGTAAGTTTTTTAGCCTAAAAAAGTCAACTCATCCTTAAATCGATTGACATTTAAAATGCTATTAAATTTGGATTTTATTATGATTTTTAGTGTATGTCATTCCATGCCTTCCATTGATTTATTCAATCAAATAGTGATTTCTCAATTTTTTCTGTCAAATTCAGTCAGACGTAAATTGATTTTGAAATCCGAGTGTTTAGGAAAACGTAATAAAAAAATCTATTTATTCATTCAAACAATAATTTGCAATACAATCGTAGGAATAGTTGTGACCCAAAGAGAGTCAATATTTAATTTTTCATTGATTTTTAAATAATTTGTTTTAAAAAGTTTCCATTGGTTTACAGGTTGTGATGACTTACCGATTGTTTTCACGCATATTATTAATGAAAACAATAGAGACCTCTTATCTTATGGATACACTCACAGCTTATTGACCGTCCCTTTTGAACCGCAGACCTTATACATGAAGCCGGAATTAGAACAGAATGAAGGCGGAACTGGAGGTCGAATATATCACAAAGCAATGGAATATGTGGGAGGAATCGGTTTGGTTAGGTCTGCACTCGCTATTGAGTTAAGCAAAAACTTTATATTCAATGATAAGAACTCAAATATTCCGACACATTTCACATGGAAAGGACAGGCCTATGAATTAACGAATGAATTGCAATCAAAGCTTTCCACATATCAATGACTTTCAATTTAATCAATCAATTAATTCAATCAATTATTTAGTTTTCTGTTTATTAAAATTTTATATATTTTTATTCAACAAATAAATAATAAAAACTTTATTCTGTATTCAATTTATTTTTAATACTTAATAATCAAAAAAATAAAATTCATTTTAAGCCTAGTTTTTTGATGTCGAGTGCATTGAATTCTTGCCTTAATCTCAGCACTTGTTTCACTTCATTGGGAGTCAGTCTCCAGGGGTTGGACGAACTCGAACTTGGATTCATATATTCGTTGATTTCTTCAATAGTTTCCAAATTCAAAATTATAGAAACATTTTTAAGTTTAGAGAACTTGTCTCTTATAGACCAAGTGGTGGCACCGGTCAAGTAGTTTATTATTGATCGCAACTCACGATCGAACTGAAAGCCACCCAACTATTCAAACAGACAATAGATTGGATAAGATTTTCAATAAAAGATATTATTTATAAATAACTTACTTTATTATAGGAACACTTGACTACTGCGTCGCCCAACCTTTTAGTCAATTCACTGGAGAATAGACCTAAAAGAGTGTCGTTATTGTTCTGAGTCAGACTCTTCTCCAAAGACTTAAGTATTGTATCAACATTTATGATGAAGTTATGGGTAAAGGGTCGGAGACCTTCAGTGGACTCATAACTGATGAGGTCTTCTTCTGTCAATAAATGGTTAGATATGATGAAGGCGTCAATCCATGTCTTGATGAGTGGCTTTATTGTTGAAGAGCACAATTGCATCAAACCTGATGTAGCGATTGCTTTGAAGCGTCCGTTCAACGCAACTAAATCTGAGAGACAACTGTCCAGTTTTTGGTTCTGTTTGTCGGATATTGTGGTCTTCTTCACGTCCTCAGAGATTGTTGTCTTAAGTGTTTTGACATAATCACAAGCGGTGTCCAAATTGTTGAGTGAACTCAAGAAAAGTGTTTTGGCCTTTTCGAGGTCACCGGCAGTTTGGAGATACCTTCCCGTCTGAATTACATTATAGGCTTGCATTAAATCGAAAGAAGCGGCCGCACCTGATATAGTGGCGGTGGTTGGATAACCATATCTTAGTCTTTCATGGATTGCTTCACAGAAAGAGGTCTCCAACAGAGAAACTGAATGGTTAACCATAGCACAGACCACATCAATACTACCCCCTGAAAGGGCTCTTTTGATGCACTTCTTAACAATAAAAAAGACGTCGTCTAACATACTTGAGGTCAATGAACCGGAAGTCTCGATGCTATCCAATTGAATGGCTTTGAGGGCTGACTCATGAATAAAATATTCTTCCATCAAAACATATATTCCGTTCATTTCGTGTATTAAATGACTTAATTTGCAATTTCTGATAATAGCTTCGATTTGATTCAATTTATTAGTCCTTTCCGTCCTGTCCTCTGTCTGTTCATTTTT
>JAQGCE010000706.1:0-10941 GCA_034699185.1 Eupelops torulosus | reverse complement strand
TAGTTTGTGGTTATGGTTCCCATATGACAGTCCAGTAGATGTGTCTCAAAATCAGTAGTTATGGTTTGGACGCAATGCGGACATTGAGCCGAATGGACGGCCATTGAGTGGGTCTGATGTGACTGTTGTTGGGCTGCAATCAGATGTGACTTCAGATGAATGCGAAACGACTCAAAGTCGTGAAATGCCGGTGAAGGCGAACACTGGTTACAAAGAAGCGGCACTGGTGTTGGCTGTGGAGGGGTAGGTGTTGTCGGCGCCATTGGCATCGATTTGTTTATTTTTGCCTTCTTTGGTGAAGGAGGGGATGCCGAACCATTGGGAAGACCGGAGTGCAGTTGCATTAAATCGCTCACTGGGGTGAGTGCGGGTATGGGTGGGGGAGGCATCAGAGACTGCCAGTTGGAAAGGGCTGCGCTCTGACAGAAAGAATTCTGAAGAAGACCCGCAAAAAGCAAATGATGTAAATGTGTTTGTCTTATATGTGTCTCAAGTGATGTGCATTTAATGCCACAGAAACCACATGTCATTTGTGTTTGTGTTGGCTCTGAATGAGTTTCACTATTACTTGGACTCAAACTGTTTCTGTTCACCACTTCGGGGGAAACCTTTATTTAGATTAAAGTAAAATAAATCAATATTTTTACGAATATTTCAAAAACACATGAAATAAAAGTAATTAAATAATTGGATTAAAGAATAATTTCGATTATTATCTAAATGTTTGAATAAATTGTTGAACTGACAGAAAAATAAGAGGGAATGACAGGGAATGACAGGGAATATAATTCTAAACACATGAGAAATGTTGAAAACTAGCTTTAAATCCGATTCTTATCAAATAAGCGTAAAAATGATGAAAAATTGTAAGAAGTCATACCTTATTAGCAGTCGGAGTCTCGCCTCTGCTTTCGTGTCTCAATGAGTTTGTTGTACTTAAAGTAATATTTTTATTGTCGCTATTATTGTTATTAACAGTTCCATTGTTGCCATTATGAATACCGGTGCTGTTATTGGCGCCGACACCACTAATACTGTTATTTCTTTTGTGGTTTTGCATATGACTGGTTAGTGCTATGAGAGGAACAGATCAAAGACCAAAACGTCTTAATATATTTGTTAAATTGGCGTTTATTTTGTTTATCTGCTTTTGAGTTATAAACTATTTATAATTCAAATGAAAAAATAGTTTTAAGGAAATACTCGTTTGATTTGTGATCGCAATGAAAATGCATGAATGCATTCCTTCATCAAAATGTTAAAGATTATAAAAGAAGAGGAATTTTTAATAAATTCTATATTTCATGGCTATCCAGTGAGAGGTATTAGCTTGGAGTGTTAGAGTGTTACCTGCAGCGGTATTATATCCTCTGTTGCAAATGGCGCACTGGAATGGCTTCATCTGGTCGTGAGTTTTCATGTGAATCTTGAGATGATCGCTGCGTGAAAAGGCTGACTCACAGTGAGTGCATCGATACCTCTTATCGCCTATCAGTAGTAATATTACAATACTTTAGAATAGTTTTCAAATCTTGTATCAAATGTTTGTTAAAATCAATCGAAACATTAAATGTGTTTTCTATCGATTTTTAAGCTTTGAATCAATTCTTATGACATATACTTTACAATCAAATAATTGAAAAACTTATTGAATTAGAATTTAATAACTGATTATCTGTTTGTTATATAATAGAGTCGTAAAGTAGGGAAGTGTTGATTACCTGTGTGTAGTTTTACGTGACGGTCACGACTTCTTTTATGTTTGAAGAGTCGTTGACAATAATCACAACGGAATGGCATTTGGTCTGAATGTATCTGTCGATAGAATGGAAGCCAAAACGATAAGAACAGAAATACCAGTAAATATAAAGAGCCGTAAATAAAGTTATTATAGATATGCGGCTCTCTATGAGAAGCGGAGAGGGATTCCTGAGTTAGAAATGTTGTGCATAAATATTATGCCTCTATTTAAACGATAATAGCGTTGACTGAAATGCGTTTTTTGTCTGCCATTAATAGAGAGATCTCAAAGATGTCTAAAATTTAGTTTCAAAGTTTGGCAGCAGATAATTAAGACACAGCACTGGCAGGACTGGCATTCACTCAGACATTGACGTTGGGCTCGATTCTAGTAATTTTCTGTGCATTTGCTATCTTTTTCTCTCTCCCTGTGCCCTATATTTACTGGCTTTAATCGGAAACACAGTTGGTGGCGGTGGTAGAGGCACCCCAGCCTGGCCTGCCTTAGGTATAATTGCAGGTGATTTGGGTGGTCTTCCTCAACCGTTCCTCCATTGGAACAGCGCTATCAGCTATGCACTCTGTGGTGCCTCTCATTCTCCTCTTTTGAGTGAATAGCATAGCATAAGAGCACACAATCATATGAGAGAAGAGATATTGTGGTCGTGTCTCTATGTCTCTCCCCTTCACTTTCAGTTCATTAGGCGCTTCTCTTTTTGGTTCTTTTGCTTTTGATTTCTTAATCTTCAACACAGCTATACCTGTGTTTTGTATTGATGACCACTGTTCCCAACCCAAGGACAACAGGCGTAAAAACATTTTGCATGCTTTGGGTGAAGCACTGGTGCTCACAATTGGGCTCTGAATTGCATTGCGAGGGCTGACTGAGTGAGGGCTCAGTGGAGTTAATGTTCGAAAAGTTAGTATTCAATAGTGATATGCCTGCGAGCGAGACAGGTGGACTGCACCACCACCACTAGCTTAATAAAGACATCTTTTGGTGAGGGGCTGGGGTGCGAGCACACCATTTCTCTGACTACAATCCTTCTTATTATTTAAAAGCAGATAAAAGTAAATTCAAAGTATATATGGATTGAGACCATCACTCGGGAGACACTGTCTCTGCTGGTGGGGACAGATGGGTCATATAGTGTCCCATGTGTATTGGCTTTAGGTAAGGCTTAAGCCGAGCCCATACGCCTAATGCACAACAGATAGGCTTTGAGGGCAGATGCAAATCATGAATGAAAGAAAGAAATTCACTATTCATTAGCACTAATGGCAAAAACTTTCAATGAATTTCTGCTTTGCGTACAAATGGCTATAGTTTTGAGACTTTCAATAAGTTTTGAAAATTTAAGTCTTCTGAGACATTAGGGACTCTGAGACTCGCAATTTTAAGAATGGGTGAGGTCTTACCTGTTCGTGTCTTTTCAGATACGAAAGTCTTGGAAATGCTTTATCACAGAAAGTACACGGATATGGAGTTCCTTCAGTTACGCCAATGGTATATGAAATTGATAAATCATCGATACTCGACGAAGAGGTGGTCTCACTCGAAGCCGTTGTCTCGCTTGGACTGCACGGTGTGGTCAGCCCTAAAATTATCACAAACACAATACGATTAATACATTTTTCAAACGAAAAACTAATAAAAAGCATTTGAATAGAAATGAATACAAACTTTGAGATTTCAATAATTGAGACTTCATTTCGTTCAACATTAATACAAAATTTTATTTTTTAATATATTTTAATAGAAATTAATTATCAAAATCTCATTACTTTTAAAACTTTAAAATTAATATAAAAGTCAAAACGAATTGATTTAAAACTGAAGAACTGGTGTCTGAGGAATGAAAACTCGCTTTTAGTGAACAGTTTTAAGGGATGTAATAAAACTATTGGAGTAATAGTGAGAAACAAAACTACTTGAGTTGAGGCACACGAGACATATCCACACTTGACTATGTCTTGACTATGCGTTCGACTCGTTTGAGAAGATAGCGTTAAGACTCACTCTATTAGATGTTAGCGGGACTCAAGAGATAGCCCAACCCCAACACAGCTCAGGTTCTGCTGAATATGGCTTATGGCTCAATACAGTTCGGTCAGTGCAAACGAGAAGGAGGTGGGGGTCTGCCTATCGTTTGGGAGGAGAGTAACTGAAGAGATAGAGCAGAGACTAAAAGGCTATCACAAGTAGTGAATGTTTGTGACCCTTAACTCTGGAATATCGCCAACTCTTGACTCAAAACTATTCTACAGTTTATTCTAAACTTTTTGATCATTCATTAGTTGTATAAAGAATAGAGAATAGACTGTATTTATAGAAATCCTAATGGTTTCGGATAGCCTTAACCTAAGCACAAACAATGACCAAAACAGGCAACAGTCTGACCTGGGCTGCTCTTTTGCCTCTCCCTTTGCAGTGCTCTCCACTCGACTAAATATCTCAATCTGTGGCTTCGAGTCAACTGTGATTGACATTGAATTGTGGGTGCGGTACAACTGGCACTGGCTTTAGATGCGCTTCAGATGCACACCACCAACACATTCATTTGATGGCACATAGAATAGAGTTACCAGTGCTCTGACTTAGAGCACAATAAAGTCAAAATAGAGAGAACAACAACAATAAGTGTAACAACACCTGGACATCAACGAACCCCATCCTTAGGACCATCACATTTGGAAAGGCTTTTTGCTGTACATTATTTGCTTATATGACTGAACACTACTGAATGGCCTGTTTTGGGCAAAAATCCAATTTAATTAAAGGCAACAAATAATGAAAGGCCTGAAGCAATGCATGCGAATCGGTTTGCGTGCATCTGATCGCTGACCGAATGCACGGTTCGGTCCAAAAGCGGACATTTTCTGGCAATGATTCAAAGCAGAGTGTCGTCGAGGGTAGAACCCAATGAGCTGTAGATACCAGTGACCACCCGTCAAGACTCAATCAAAAGGTCAGATCAGTGATTGTTTATATATAATATTATATTCTGTGCTCACATTCTTCTCATTTTACAAACAGACAGTCAAACGGTTTGCACTAATAATGACAGAAAAGCCATTGAAATGAACAGAAATAGAAGAGTCATTCACTGCTCGGATAGACTTGGGCTCAAACACTCGGATCTCATCAAATAGTCCAACAAATAATGGAATCGAAATATTTTTACCTATTTTTTTGTTCACCAATTATTTTGGTTCGATAAACAAAAAGTGTCTATTCTATGCTATTCTGTGCACAAAAAGCTCTTTGCACTAAATCTACAATAAATTTGAAGAAAAACTGCAAAAAACAAGTAAAAAGAGACAACACTTAGGGGTCGCCAACAAATGCCAAAAATGCCATAAAATGTGTTTAAATTCAAGAAGAAGACAGAACACCAAAAGGTATGTCCTCAGGCTATCGATGTCAATCGCAAGTCGTATCAGTCGAGCAATTGGGTGCAGCAACAGTCATGTGCCGCATACCCTGTGCCAAAAAACAGCTCCTTTTTTGAGCCACACTTATCAAAAATATTGGTTTCCGGTCATTATATCCGATGCTATGCAACACTTAATTCAAAATCCAAACCTTAATAACAAATAGCGATACTTATTATTAAAGTGAATCACAATCTTTATGCTGGTAACCAGTCTTCACTCTTAGAGTAAATGGTGTGCTGTGTGACCCTCACAGGCAACGAACTTCTTTATACTAATTATACTCATCATATGTCTCATAAGACAAATCATTTAAGTTTCTTAAAAAAAAAGTTTTGGTTATAATTCTCTTCTATTAGTTATTTGTGATCTCATATCAAATGCATTACATTTAATACATTTATAGTTATGTTTTGCAAAATTTAAGATATTGTGAGTCAGGTCTCTGTGCGTGTCATAGGATAGGGATGGCGTGTCAATGAATGTCATGAAGATGACACTGAGACAAAAACTAAGTGCTCGTCCAACAAAAACAGCACTGGATCTGATGCCAGCAAAGTTTAAAGACCTGTTGCAAAGAGCCGTTGCGTTGCCATTAGAGTCACTATTGTTAATCTCATCCACAGAAAGCAAACACACAGTGGAAGTGCTGTTGTCGTGTCTTTCTGACTGTCAGTCCATATCGACTGCACGCACACAACCACTACATAATCAAATGCTATTAAATACAAACCTTAAATATTATACTTTACTATCAAACAAATAATAACAAAAGGACTGGTAATTAAACTCATTAACTGAGAATTTTCGCCCATTAAATGGGGTTAAGACAAGAGATTAAATAACCGGGAAATGGGCGCAAATTAATGGAAATGTCGCTAAAAAATAAATAAAAAGTAAATGGAAAAGAATATACAAAAACTCTTACTTTACTCTATCATTGAAATGGAGTATTGGTTATACCAAATGGGGAAGCAATCAGTCATCAACTGATCTTCATTTAAGTTACGATTCATAACAACTGATTCATTGATAGAAAGTTTTGGTTTACTTTTTGATTACAAACAGATTTTTGGTACTATTTGATAGGAATCGGTGTTGAGTAGAGTTCCGGGAATTGCGACTCAACTCATATTTGAAATCATTTGAAATTGATTTCTAGAAAAATAATTTGACAGGAAGTGAATCCAATGTTTGATTTGTGCTCGGATTGGGATATTGTGTTGTTATAATAGGTCTTTCTCTGATGGAAGTCATATCACTTGTGATAGTTTTGGTCCAACTATTAGAGGAGTTCCAAAAATGATAGCCCTTTGAATGGTTTTTTTTTAAAGCGAACCCAAAGAGAAACTGTTGTATCGACAACTCCTTTGATTTTTTCTTTTTCTTTTTGATATTCTTCTTCAGAGATTCTAATTCTCGGGAATGTACTGATGGAAGGCTCAGATCAATGAATCAGAACACATGCAATGCACACCTCATGCATGACTGATCCCTATAAGTAGTGCTGTACCGCCACTACTACTATTACTACTAGTGTCTCAAAACTGACCCCAAATTATATGGTAGGCGACGATGACTTGGCGTTCATAACGAATGCCTATTCAATAGTTTCCGATCGTCATATCGTAGCCAATGATAAAAACATTTCTCAACAAAAATTTTGCTCTTTTTTTGTGACAATCAAAAGAAGAGAAGAATAGTAAGAAATATGAGTAAAATATGCATAACATATAACATAACACAACATTCCAGAAGACGTCTAACGTATGTCAAATCGTGGGAATTGAATCTACCGTTAATTAAACCCGAATTGTATTGAGTCTTGGATTTAATGCTCATAAGAGCTCAGAATAGAAAAGTGGTTTTTAGATAATATTCTGGTTATTAATAGTGTTTGAGTTCAAACCCAACCGATTCAGTGTAGTGTAAATAATTGTAGTATTGGTTGGAGTGTTACAAACTTTTTCAACTCATTCACTGAAAATCGACTCTTCCCTGAGTCCAACTGACAATTGATATGTGCGGCCAACCCATAAAAGGTCGCCCATAGAAAGAGACAGCAATTTAGTTCTTCTATTAGTGCAATATATTTATGTAGAGCTGAGGCCAGTCTATTGCATCTGATCTGAGCTGTAAACCCAAAAGTAAAGTTTGCAAAGAGTCTAATGAGGCTCTCGGGTAAATACAACTGTGCCTCAGTTGCACCCAAAGGTATTGGCTCTGTCCTAGCAATCGGTTGCGTCAGTTGTGTGCTCTGCAGTTCACAAGATATGTAATACACGACCGGAATCGTTGGCAACCAAGAAATGGATACACAAGAGATTAAACACAAACTAATTCTCTTTTCTTCCATTCAATATCAATGGCTTAAAGTGGATATACTTTCAGTTTAGTTAAGAATAGTTAGAAAAGAACTCACTTTTAGTCCAAACAGTGATAATAATAATAATAAGAATAGCGAACATTACCTTCACTTCAATGATATTACAGTGGATTCACATAAAAGTGTCAAAACTTAACCTTTGAGACCAACACTGCATTCAATACATTAGAAACACTTACTCTCAAAATGTGTACTAAAAGTGTTTCGCAAAGAAATCTGAGTAACTTTTTTGGTTAAAAATTAAATTAAGTTATTAATCAATACCTGATTCGGGGAGGAGTTGGTCTGGTTCTGCCTCTGCCAGATGATGGTCAGCATAATCTGGTAACATGATAATGAAGTTGTCGTCCGGTGCTTCTGCCTCTGCTTCCAAATAGAGAGATATGTATGAGTATATAAGAGAGCACATATTGATCAGTTGTTGGTTTGAAGGCCAGCATGTGGCCAGTTCTGAGCCACCAGTGAGCCCGTGAGCGCCAGCACCCAGTAAGAGGTCTGGACAGCGGGGAACCTTTTCACAGTTGGGGACATCGAGCGAATCCCAATAGGAATCTAAACTCAAAGGGGGGTCATAGCAGTGGCTCTATTTAAGCTGTGCCTAAATTTTAGTTCTCTTTTAGAGTTTTGGCAATTTTCGGGAGGAAAGAAAGTTCACTGGAGATATATTTTGTGTTTTTGCTCGGCTTAAGCTACAGCTAAGAGTATGGCTAAGAGTATAGCAAATGTAGTCATCCAATAGAACTCACTATAAATGCTATCATCACATGTATTGAATCACAAGAGAATATAAGTTCATATATATATGAAAGTTAAGATCAATTCAAGAGCTTTTCTACAGAATGTAGTGCCACAGCTCAGAGCAAATGGGAATCGCATCCTAGATAGAGATGCAGCGCTTCCACTAAAATATGCATAATATCGTTGTGCGAAGGGATTCCCAGGGGTTTCCTCTTTGCGACTGAAAATTTGCTGAAAACTTTTAAGGCAGGAAAGGGAACAATATTTGTTATGCCATTTATAATATTCTCTATATTTTCACACTATTTTCAAAAAGCTTTACATATATACACAGCACAACATAAACACTTAAACCATTTCATAATCTGATGCTCTAATCGAAACATGTATGAGGTTTGAGGCAAATATCAGCTAAAACTATGTATTAGTGTATTAGTAAAGCACTTCTCTGAGCGACTGATTCTAAATTGCAATACTCTCTGAACACCAATAGAATGAACTCAACTTTAGCTCTAAAAAGTGAAGAGAGAGAGAGAGAGAGAGAGAGAGAGAGAGAGAGAGACCTCAATGTCTCTCTTTTACATTCTCTCTGTAATTCATGTTCTGACAAAATCTATGCATTTTTATGTCCTTCCCATCAGTCTATTCTCTTTTCACTTTATGGCTGAGAGAGAAAGAGTGGGTTAAGAAATATGAGAGAGAGAGAGAGAGAGAGAGAGAGAGAGAGAGAGAGAGAGAGAGAGAGAGAGAGAGAGAGAGAACTCTTTGCTCCCAAGAGATGCGATGGAAAGCTGCATATCTTATCCAGAAAAAAAGTTGGAGAATTTATTTATTAAACACATATCTGTGAGAGTGTCATCTGGGAAATGGTTGCCAACGGATACCATAGAAATGAAAACGCGTGCATTTCCATAGGTATGTCTCAGTAGTGGCAAAACACATGCAAATTATACGACAGTATTCGACGAAAAGCCTATTCCCCAGGGTTTAGATCTATGGCAAACTAGATCTATGTATGGATTTTTGTGCCGCAATGCCATTGAAGCACAAGACTTGAGCACTGCTGCAGTAGTTCTTCAGTTAGTGTCTGAGCATAGCTATGACTTTGGTCTTATGTGTGAATTATTTTTGTCAATGCATTCATCAGACAAGACATTGAGGTTTTCATTGAAACGACATTCTCTCCGATCAATCTTAATCTCAATAAATAAAATATACCAAGCTTAATGATCACACAATTAATAATACTTTTGTCAATAATTTTGTCTTTTCATTAAATAATAATAATTTAGTTATTTATAAAATGATTTTTTTTTGAATAATAGGGAAATTCAACAATAATTTGATTTATTTAAGAAAATATTTTAGAAATTATTATATTCTTTGGAAAATTGCTTTTTTGAGGTCAAAGTAATAAAATGTTAGAACAGAAGAGAAAAGATATTATTTTAAATATACTTTAATTATATGTTGTCATGAAATCCAAATTAAAAGTACTATAAATTCTCAATTTATTAGTAAATTATTTATATTTTTCACATATTATTCATTTGAAAATATGAATGAAATCGAATTATAAAAGAAATATTGATTTCCAACAAAAGTTTTCGGTTTATGTTTGAAGAAGAAATGCACATAACTTTTGTTAGGAATGACCCCACTTTCCTCTTAGACAGGAAAAGGGAAGTGTGACTCAAAGTATTAATTGTTAAAATGAGTTCAATCAATGGAAAATCTCTGGAGAAATCAAAGAATAAAGAGCCAAGGCTAGGTGAATCTCCAAGGAAATAAATATATATGGCAAGTGAACAAGATGGGCTTAAGGGCTTAAAATAAGGAAATCCAGGAGGAAATCAGAGAAAGGGATCCCAAGATGGGGTGATTCCCCTGAAACCCTTTCAGCGAAATTTTATTTATTTTTAATATATTTATAGCTATTTCTTAGTTTTGGTCGAAATTAATATTAAATCGAAAGCAGAGTTCGTTAGAGAAATGAAATGAAGTGAAAATGATTTTCTCATTGATTTCTTGTTTTTATTTATAAAAATAAAATCAAATTAAAGACATAAATATTCCAGAAATCAACGAATCATTTGAATTCTTGTTTTTAAATGCAAAATACGATAAAATAAAAGTGTGGAATATATATACTGAACAAATTTGTCTCACATCAGTTATCACTTATCAGTTGAGTTGGCTCACGATAAATGAGCGCTGAAGGAGTGGGTGTTAACACATATATCATATGATAAAAGGTGTGCAAATTATTAATATCGATAAGAGAGCACTACTTCTATAACTAACATTTTTCATTAATAATATTTTCAAATTCATAGCATTAGTCAAACCATTCTCTCTCTCTCTCTCTCTCTCTCTCTCTCTCTCTCTCTCTCTCTCTCTCTCTCTCTCTCTCTCTCTCGGCGTTTATTAAACTCTTCAATATTTTCACCAACTCTTGAATGAATAATATTGAAAAAAAGTGAAGAAAAAATTCTGTAAATGAAGACAAGTGTAAGAGTTGTGTTCTCGGGAAAGGCAGCACAAAATTATGATTTCCCCAAAGGTAAGCTGTATGTGCATATCTGCAAAGCTTTTTTGCGGCTCCTCAACTCCAGCACTGCTTAACAGTGATAACAAGCCAA
>JAQGCE010000705.1:0-10942 GCA_034699185.1 Eupelops torulosus | reverse complement strand
AAAAGGCAATTAGAGGTCGAGTTTCGATAATTTAGACCAAAAACATTTTATCAGTTAATAAGTTGTCATTAGTTTTTGATTTTCATCAGTATTTGTTTCGACCAAATTATATAAATTCAATTAAAATATATAATTTGATTGAAGGTCAGTCCACAAGTGATTGTTCGGATGACCTCATGATAAGTACTGTATTGATAAATGATGTGGTTTTGTTAGATTTGCTGCTAATGATGAACGCCAGAGACAGTACACAAATAATAAACAATATTATCCGCTCGGATGACATTCTACCATAAACTCGATTGCGCTGTCACTCTGTGTCTTCAGTAAAGAAAAGACAACAATAACCGATAAAATTTCATTTCTCTCCAAAATTATAACAATTTTGCTTTCAATATATTAATAGTGTATTTAGGGTTAAACCATAGAAGAGTTTGAGTCTTGAAAACAAATACCGTTTCTCTCAGTTAAAGAGATATTAATTTAATTGAAATCGTATTAAACAAAATCGAAATTATTTGATATATTATATGTGATATTAGATTCCATTTATATGTCATATAATAAATACAGTGCAACCCCTCTATTGTAAGCAACCTCTTTAGTATTATACCTCCCTGTTATTAATTTTTGATGGGCTATTTAGCCAGTTCCCTATAGACTTAATATTAAAATGAGCTGTCAGTTGTCAGCACTGCCGCTTGTTAAATTATTGTTTGTGTACCTTGAACGTAAAAATAGTGAGGTTGCATTGTATATAAGAATTTGTGTATTTTTATGAATACTAATTAAATTAAATGATAGATTATACGTTCAGTTTGCTCTGTGTAATTGAATATCTAGGACAATTTATTCAAACGAAAAGCGAATTCCTTTGAACTACCGATTTGTTCCCTCAGATATACGTACAATAAAATTGTTTTTTTTTCTGGCATTCAGTGAGACTGTGCTCACTGAATGTGTTCAGACACAAATTGAAATATTGATTGACTGATCAAATTATCAATTACCCAGAATTGCATCAGTTTGACATTGATAACTTAGATGTAAGTGCAACATAACTAGCTAAATTGAATTTATCGTTAGGTATAAAAATGGGTAACTTATTAGTATTCTTACCAGAAGTAAGTTTCAGTGTAATCAAGTTAATTACAGATATAAGTAATTGTAACAGGCTACTTTTTGAATTATTTATCATTAAGGCTAAAAAGCGATTGATTCAATTTATGTTCATTTCATTGAATTTCATTTGCAATCATTAATTTTATTTTGAGAAAAAGTGATGACATTTTCTCTTATAAACTACTGAATGAAATTTCATTTTCACAATCAATGTCTTTAAGAACTTTATGTCAGTTCATTGAAAACCTTTTATACTAATGAACCCAACCTTTCTTTTACTTGAATATTGTTTTCGATTTAGTTTTATATCTTATTTTCACTCTATTTTAGTTTAAAACTCAGATCACTTTAATTATAATAATTTTGTTGAAAAAAGCAATTTTCAACGAAATTTCATTCTTTGCGACAATTCCTGAGCACTGGTTTTCATAATAATAAACGAATTCAATTCATTAGAGTTGAATGAATGGCGAAAATTTTGAATAAAAGTGACGTAAAATTAGCCTAATTTTCATAGCACTGACATAATACAGAACAGTCTGTGCTCTTCACAGCTCTAACAGCCAAGAATTCAATAGAGTGTATAATAAAGGGAAAGGGAGAATAATTTGAAAAATCATGAGACCCTTTGGATTGCATGCATGAAAAATGGACAGACATTATATCCATCATTGCATACAAGAGCCCTTTCGCTCAAACATTTATAGTGAAAAATATTTTAGGCCATATATCATAAGTTTTTATTTTTTAAATGTTTTCTTCTTATCCCTCACTCTATCAAAATCTCAGTCTTTGCCAAATGTGGGCTTAAAATTGTTTTTCAAAATTTTCATGCATTGAATTTTGTATTTTATTCCAAGATATTATACATTTTTCATCCGAAAATACTGATCTCCAGGTCTCTCCCTCTCTCTCCCCTCTCCCTCCCCCCTTTCCCTCTCTCAACATAACATCGTTGTAATGATATTCGCATTTTTATACTTTGAGAAAATTGAAACAAAACTCGCATTTTCTTTGAGACTATTTTATTTGAGAATTATGAAGAAGTGATCTTATTTTTGGAGATAATAATCAAATTTTCTCAGACAATATCTTCACCTGAATATCATTAAAACTTACTATAACTTCATTTTATATTTTATATAATGAATGTTTCAATAGAAAAACATTTATATTGTTTATATTAATGGTTATACTTTTACTGTTCTATATTTGATAAATATATTTGTTTTTACTTATATTTTATTCAAAAGCTTTTTGGTTTAAATTAGTTTTGATCCGATTTTTGATTTGGTTTTCAAATATTGTTTGATTTAAACCTATCCATTGATATTGAAGTCAATAAAGTAAATACATTATTCATTTCCCAAATTACAACCATTTCTATTGAAGTGCTATTAATGACCATGCTAATCCCAATAACATCAAGCTAAATTATCAGCACAATCCTCTTGTTTGATAAGGAAACACTCAAGAAAAACATTTTTCAGAGTTACCATGGTAACCACTTTATTTGGTGGAGAATATTTCTATTAAATGAATTGAACTAATAATCTGAACCTGTTACTATGAACAATTTGATTGTTTGTTAACTATGTTTATTTGTTTAATATGTTCTTTGTAAATGCAAATTTCATTCATTAATTTAATAATTATTGTAAGCATTTCATTGAAAATGTTTATTCAAGCAAAAAGTTGATATGACTCCGGCTCTTTTAAGCCGATTGTCAGTAATTTTAAAAATTAAATTTTCCAGAAATTATATAAACAACACTTTTCTCTCGAATGTATTGAATGTGTGATAAGAGGAATGTGTGGAAAAGTTGAGCTCAAAATAATGAATGCAACCAAATATTGATTAGAAGTGGCTCTGAATTATATGTTGCCTTTACTTTCATTGTGTAATCACTCGTCGGCTTATGTTAGACTCATTTGCGATAGTTTTCACATAAAATACAATATTTCTTCCGACAAAAACATTCTTCTCTAAGATTTCTTGTGTTAAGAGTTTATTAAACTCTTTATTAGACAGTAATACGTATCTGAAGATGAAAACAGATTTTGGCAATAATTCCTTATTTGGTAGAAAATATTATTTGAGATCATTATCACTATAGACGAGAATATTATAAGTTATGTCTGTTTTCTATACTCTATTATAATTTATTTTATTTTCCACTAAAATGTTTGAACAAATATTTTCTGAGATACCATCGAAATTGGTTTAAATTTTTTGTCGAAAACATGCCATCGCTTGAAAATAATGGAAATACTTTTTCCTTCGGTAAATATCAATATTTTCCTCCTCTATAAGCATTGAATTTTAGATACTCCTGCAAAAGCTCTGTAAATAAATGGGTTTTTTCCTATGAAAACATTGAGTAGTTCTTGAATTGAAAGAAACTGGATTTAAATCACATAAATATCTTATTATTTATTTCGTTTAACTTTAAATACAACTCTTCTTTGCATTTGATTTAAACATTTAAGACATTTGAATAGAATGACTGTTTTTATTCTTACAGTTTTATTATAATGAAAATTGTTTCTGAATCTAAATAATAATTCATTTATTCTAATAAAACTCGGATATTAGGCTTTCCCTTTGATATTATAATATCGAGCCTTCAATTAATCTTTAAATTCAAATCAGGGAACAAATGAATATTTTATGCAAATTTTAAAATCAATGATTCAAATGCAAGAATTGTTTTGCTTCCTTTCTTTCCATTCAAGTTATTAATGTTACCAGGAATGTTGAACAAGGGGTCAGCTTAAAACTCAGATAGAGCAAAAAATTAATAAAACCCCGAGTTTAAATCCAAAATTGGTAAAGCAAGTTTAACCATTATATCCGTCTTTGCCCAAAAATCAAGCTCTGCGCATCTCAACTTTTCATTTATTTATGTAAATCTTATCTTTTCTATATTAGGAATGAATTCAATTTATAGAATAGGGTTATAATGAATTGTGTTTAATAAATATTGTATTTTCTTTAATATTATATTAAGTTATTTCAAATTTTGCTATTAATTATTGAAAAGAGATTTTATGATCGATTATTGATGTGATTTCGTTTGATAACTGACTAAATCCCAAAAATTATTAAATCAGTTGAACTTATTTTATATAAAATAAATGCAAATTTTCTTTCATATAAAATACTTTATTTTTAAAGCACTTGAATATAAATTTTTATTTTGATTGAAATTATAATTCTTTGTTATTCTTATTGTAATAAAAATTCGTTTTTAAATACAGTAAACAAAGTTTTTAAGAATTAAGTAAATGTTTGAAAGAAATTTTGAGCAAATAATTGCTTCAATTCTCTTTTTAAATTCAATTTGGTTGCAATTTACAAGTTTATTTATAAAGTCTAAATTGTTTGCTTCAATTCATTTCTGAAATTCTTATAATCACTTTCGTTCTCAAAGTTTGCTTTTCTATCATTTAATTGAATAATAATTGAAACTTATATTTATATCTAAATTGATATTTGTCTAAAGAAAACTGGTATTCATGAATAAGTTTGGTGATTATGTTGATTCTAGGAGAGGAATGCATATAAAAGTTATATTAGACTTGTATTTTAGTCCTTTGGGGTTTGTATTGAGATGTGCCGAATGTGTTTACAATTCAGAAAAGTCTGTTTTATGACTCATTACAAGAGAAGTCCTACATTGGAGTTAATGTTTAGGTCAGTGAAACTCGAAATTTGTCGTCATTACAGAGTAGAGAAGTTGCCAGTAATGAGGCAGTGCTCGCGAGAACATACATCCATCGAAAAACCGACTCTTGAGTGCTGTTCTCGAATGTTGTCCACAACTCAATACTGTTGTTATTTTTACGCTCTTTTCGTTCCATAGTTTTATATTCTTGTTGTCAATTATATTGATGTCTATCACCAAATGGGTGTTACCGGTTAGGAGAGAGCACTCATCTGATTCTTCTCCTGATATAATGTGATGATGGTGACTTTCGTATCAAACATAGATTAGTTACTCAGGCTTTTAATATTTCTAATCGGGTGTAAATATTTTTTTTGAGACAGTCCTCTCATGAGATCATTCAGGTCTGGCTTTGTTCCAGTGTTAGTCATTATTTCTGGCAATTAATTGGTGTTAAGACAAAGTATGCATTCATTTGCATCTGATGTGAATCAAAGAGTAATTAAAGTCACGAAAATTATTTTGACACTAAATTTCTGGTCCAATAATTCAATCAATTTTATAGAGTTTTATATATGACTTGAATTTTAATTAAGAATTTTATGAGTAATTTATTCCAAAATGAATTTTAATTACTTGAATATGTGATGACTTTAATTGAATCACTTTTGAAAATTTCAACAAATTTTTTGAAGAGAACTTTGAAGAGAATAATGGCGTCAAAAGACTAGTGCTCTTAAAGAAGAGGATAATATACAAAGAGATTTGTTCGTCGAAGACATGAATTAAGATTACAACTGATATATGTCTTCATGAGTTGAATAGAGGATAAAATTTTTGTGACAAATAATTTATAGCATTATTTTCCAGATTTTATATCATTATTATTATTATTATTATTCGGAAAATCTTAAATCAAAACTGAGTTTTCGTTTAAGAGACAGAAAAGAGAAAAATAATCGAATAAAATGTTTGCACCGAAAGTAAGAAATGGAAAACTTATTGAACTAGAATTCAAACATTTATATCGGACTTATTTTTTGCCAATCGATCCTAATTTCCTTTGTATTGGTTTTGCAAGTTTAGACAATCATTCAAACAGACCGAAGGAACTATTGGATTGGAAACAGGGTCAAATCAAAACTGCAAGTTTGTAGACGAAAATTGCCAAGTATAATTGAATTTGTTTAAATGAACAAGCATTAATACTTCCATTGATTAATATTTTTGTTAGTTTTCTAATTAAAATCTATTTCAATATACTTTTTCAATCTTAACAAGAGCTATTTTTGTTTTTTTTCTGGATTCGTCTTGTCACTTTTCAATTATGGGAGACAAATGACACCTTGCTCATAGGAATAAAATTGTATGAAACAAATGATTTGAACAAACTTTTGATTTATATTAGAGCTCATAACTGGTATTTGTTGACGACATGACAACTAATATGATATGTCGTTATACAGTGTAACGATATGTTTGCTCTTCTATTGGCATAACTATCATAACTACGGCACAGTTGACTACAGAAGAGCTGATGATAGCTAAGAGTTGGCTTCTCTCCACTTTTTGCACTCTTTTTCCGCTGCGGTTTTCGGAACAGACTATGATATGTTTTGTCCATAGAGTTGAGGTTCAGTCATGCGGTAACACTGTTTTGGAGACATGACTCGCCTGTGTTTGGTCTAACAATAGGAGAGGCCAGTCGTGTCATTGCAATCATATCAATATCACAACTGAATTGTGGCTCACATTCAATATAAAACGATTTTAGTTCTAAACTGATAGAAAAATTAACCGCTCCATCACTAAATAGTCCTATTCTTATGCCTGTGCTATATCTTATCCTAATGTTTATTTTCTACACTTCTTAAATCCAAATCCAATGACTGTTTTTATTTGAGAAGAAAACCTTTTCGTTCATTTTTAAAAAAAAATAATTGTCTTGTTTTACGTCTTCTGCCTATAATTGAGTTAATATTTTTTGCCAGAAATGAAATATTTTCGTCGATGTGTTTCCTTTCATTCTGTGCTAAGATTTTAGTGTCACAAAAATATGACATTTATTTGTGAAAAGGTGTACAAAAATTTTAAGGCAAAACCTATCAGATATTTTTCGCTCGTCTTCTCTGAGAAAAAAGAGAAAAATATTTCAAATTTATTTCGCCATAGAATTGGAATTTCGGTTATTTTATGTTTCTTTCATTTTTATATATAATAATTGTATCAAAAGTGTGTCGACTCGACTCAAAATATGACAAAAGAGATGAAGTCGTAAAATGTCTTCAATTCTATAGTAATTTATAGAAGAAATTCTTGCATAATATCTTAATAAACTATATAGTCTATCCCCTTTCCTTCCCTCTCTTGTAAAAACTTGTTCATTTCAGAATAAGAATAGACATGAATTATAAATTAAATTATCGTCAGATTTGTTTTTAAGGGTTAGTTATGAAAACCCATTATCTTAAAAGATTTGCGACAAAAACAGATTTTATTGCATTCAATTATGTGCTTTACTTCGAGGATACAATTTATTCTGTGCTTATTTCGATTTCAAAAGTAGATAGCTACTAATTATAATTGAATAAGCTTGGTCAATGCAGTTTTTAGACTTAATGTTTGAAAATTTCAATTAATTGATATACATGCACATTTTAAATTATTTTTGAAGTAGCTTTAGATTTGTTAGTATTCAACAGCCACTGGATTTCTAAACACATGAAAAGAGTACTGACTATGTTTTACAGTTTTTTGCTGTTTTTGCTGTTGTTTGCACTTTTGTTTCCACTCCTTATAACAGTTTGTTTCAAGAATTGTCAACAAATAAATCTCTAAAATAACTCATTTAAGCTCTGATTCTATTTTCTATTTTTTCTCAGTTTTTACTTTTGTAAAAAATTATCCAAAAATGACTGAAAAGTAGAGCAAAATTGGAGAGAGAGAGAGAGAGAGAGAGAGAGAGAGAGAGAGAGAGAGAGAGAGAGAGAGAGACTTGAAATAGGATGCGCTTAATTTTTTTCGATTTCCATTTGCAATATTGATTGATATGGAGCTGTAGCTTACGGTTGACGCCAGGGATAGCCATGCTCGGATGAGATAGGGGATGGTAAAATGGAGGAGAGGGAATAGAGACCAGAAAGTGCCATTTTCTTCGTTTAAATAGAATCAAATTAAACGTAAACCACATTAATTTGGAGAAATCAACTAAATTTACTGATAAAGTATAGATAAAAGACTTCATAAATACTCCATACTGTCTGTTAGCTCTTAAAACTCATGAAGTGTTTGAATTTTTTTTCCATAGGGTATATTCAAGTTAGGTATGACTTGGCTACCCATGACAGAGAAAACATAGTATTCATTTGGATCTAATGGTCTGTTGTATCGAATGGAGACTCACACCAATGGTTTTACTTCTATGCAAACATTATAATTGATATCTTTGAGGCAGTCTTTGCCATTCAGTTTGAAATCTGATTCCCGAAATCGATTTGAGTCAAGACTGGAGGCAATTAATCTGAACTCAAATTGAAATTCTTGAAAAAATAGAGTTTTGTTTTCTCGTCTAAAGAATTAGGTTTTATTTGAAATATATTTTTTTCAGACAATTGAAAGTATATTTTCAATCAATTTAATAAAGAAATAAATCCAGAGCTTAGACAGCATTAGGCACAGGCCTACTACGGGAGAGGATAAAAGCTTGAGAGCTGTAAATTCATTAATACGATTCTGGATGTAATAAATATCTGTTGTGAGCGTCAAAGATGTCACTCTTTGAGAAAAGCGATTCCCATCTCTTATTCTATTAAAAGCGAAGACTTATTTACTCTTTTTTCGTGGGTTTTGTTGGACTGTATTCTGAATGTCATTCCCCCATCTGATGTCAAACACAACACGAGCACAGATTCTGTCCATTTTTGGTAATAATGATACAAAACTCTGATCGGGTCTTATATTATGTTCACTTAAATATCTTTATACTTTAGAGAGAGGACTGACTCTAATATTTATTTTTTTCACTGCGAAATGGAAGACAAACACTTGAGTATCATATTTTCAATACTGATCTCTCCGTCATAACTGCGGGTCCAAAAGCAGCTGCGATTCATTCAATTTATGTTTTAGGTCTTCCCTTTCCTAACACAAAACATAATATTGAACATGGATTCGGTACTGAATTTTTCTGTCGTTTTTATTCTTAAACATACATAAAAATAGGAATTTGTTAAATGTATTACACTATTTGTGAAACGCAAACAAAACCCAAACAGAAATGAGAGACAGAAGAGAAAAATGTCAGAAAATATTGTTTTAAATTTCATTCTTCTTTTTCTCGTTATTTGGCTTATGTCTGAAATTTCGGAATTTGTTTTCTTTTTATTCTTATATAAATTTGATTTATGAGTCGGTCTTCTATCGGGAAAATCAATTTTTCATTTGTGAGGAATATATTTTTGATTTTCTATAAATGAATTTTTTCTTCCTTTCCTTTAAATCAATTTAATCGAATTGAAATGAATTTGAATTCATTACAAAAATATATTATCTTTTCAGTCAATTGAGAATTTTTTTTCAATTTAAAACTAATTGAACGTATCTTTGAATGCAATACTAAATTATTGAAGTGAACTGAATAAATACATTCCTTGATATTTAATCAATACGCGAATAGCGGCTTAGAATACTAGAGTTATTTCTTAATAGTAAGCTAGAAAATATACGCATTCAATTATCTTGATTATTTCAATTTCAAATAAATCAATGAATTATTAAGTTCAATGAAATTCAGATTTAAATTAACATTTTTAAAAAAAAAAACAAGCCAGTTTAAAACAGACGTAATAAGAATCTTAGTTTCTCAAATCATTCCCAAAAGATCAAGGTAGATGTAAATATTTGATGACAAAAATAAGATGAAAGGCATTAAATTTTAAACGTTTCTATTATTTTTGCTACAAAACTAAATTTAATTATTGAATTTTATCATTTATTGCCATGAACAAATCCAAAGGAGACTTGCAAGAATATTAATTTGAAAATTTTAAATTTCCAGGATTTCTCAGCAAATCTTTATTTTTAATCCAATTATTTCCTCAAAATTCAATTAAAGCGTATAATTATATTAAATTTAATTATAGTAATTTAGAAGAAATTAGATTGATGAACTAATTAAAATTTATGATAATCTCAAATTCAATCCTTTTGATCGGATAATCTATCAAAAATATTAAATTTGAAAGATTATATTTTTACTTTAATTTATTATATCCGGTGTTTTCACATAAACTGAGAAAATAATTATTTAATAATTAAAATGAATGGAAAAATGGCTGAAATGATGAAAAATGATTTTAATTAATTAATCACTTCTTTTTGGGAGAAAATCTATTGAAAGTAATGTTTGTTTGATATTTAATATGAAATGTTAATTCAATTTCACTCTTTTCATAATTTAATTAATAGTTTTCAATTGAGATCAAAGCTATTAATCATAAAAATTATTTCATTTAATCTTTCAATTGATTCGTTTAGTAATAAATGTTAAGAAATATTTGAAAATATCATTACATCTGAAACGTCTGAAACGGAAACTTTCTTTTGGTACAGATTTTTCTTTTCTCAAGACGTTGACAATGAAGATAGTGCTCAGAATAAGACCACAAAACAGATCAATCTGTGCGATAATTTCAATTTGATTCACTGTCCGTATATTCTTCGGGGACTGAAAATTCCTGCCTTAACTCAGATTTTAGTTGTCTTCCCAACCGATGTATTAAATGTTTGAGAAATTTATATGAATTTCTTTATAGTCTATTCGTTTCTTCAAATAATATATTTGGGAATTCTTTTGAGGGAAATAAAGATTTTTTCAATTATGATGAAAAAAGACGATATTAAGAGACTAAGAGTAAAGACATTTATTTCAATTGAGAAAATTATAACGTTGTTAACGAATAATAGATTTTTTTCTCGTCTCAATTCTGATGAAATGCTTTTCTCTTCATTTTATAAAAAACTATTCACTCAATCGATAAACTTTTACTTCAATTCTAATGTGACCGCACTAAATAAGTTGGTGGTTAAGGCCAACTTAAAAGGCAAGTTATAAGTCGTGGTTGAGGTTGGGGTGGTATGGAACCAGTTATGGT
>JAQGCE010000704.1:0-10967 GCA_034699185.1 Eupelops torulosus | reverse complement strand
TTTTTGCAGTTTCTTATGAATTGATTTAATTGAGTTAAACATTTATTGTTCATTAGATCTAATTCTGATTTGTATTAATTGCACAATTTGTTTGAATTTAAATTATTATAGTTTCTAATATTGAATTTCATTCGTTATTTTTGGTTATTATTGATTAATTTGATTGGTTAAGGGAGTAAGGGAATTTAAGGGATTCCCTTACGGGAATAGGGAGGGAACGGGATTGATTATTCATGACACGGAAGGGAACGGGAGTCAAATTTTCCAACTTTTCGGAGACTAGTTAAGAATAAGAATTCAAAAGTTCATAGAACAAATGAGTTTTAACAATAAATCACAGCTTTTTATTTTAATTTTTGGTAAAATGAGAACTAAACTGAAACTGAATTTCATTATTTTTTGACTTTTTGTCAATTTTATGAACGCATAAAATGAACTTTTGTTTAATATTTGAGGAATTTATTCTTTGTAATTTGCAAAATAATTTTGACCTTGCAACAATTTTGCTAAATGACACAACATTCCTAGGGAAAAAATCAGAAGCAAAATAGAAACCCTGGACAAATGATTTGATTGAGAAGTTCCCACTGGAGATAATTAATAAGTCTATTTAAATGATTTGCTCTTAAAGTAAAATTGAAGTAAAAGCTTAAACTTTAAACTAATGGAAAGGTATACTCACAACAGAGGTATACTCACAACAGAGGTATACTCACAACAGAGGTATACTCACCGTCTGATGAACTGCATTAAAGCAAAAAAATATTTTATTTGATAAAAATTGAAGACATTTGTCAGACTTTGGAGAGAAAAGTTGTAAAAAGTTATCATTTAATCAGATATTCAAAAGACTTATTATTTTATATTAAATCTCAGTTTTTTTAATCATTTCATCAAAAAAAATGGAGGGAAGAGTCGATAGACATGTTTTGTCTGAATTCAGCCGAAGATTAGAAAACATACTGACCCGAAAAGACGGGACAAAATCAGATCAGGTCTTAGACATTTTAAATGTCTTGAAATCACTAGAAATTGATCCACTTTTGATACGAAACGCAAAAATAATTCTAACGATTAATAATCTGAGAAAAACTATTAAAGACGAAGATGTGATTCAACTCTCAAAAGAACTTCTGAAGACATGGAAGAAAGCAGTCATTACCGAAACCAATGAAGTAAAGGACATAATAATGAAGGGATGGAATGAAAACACAAGAAATGTCAGACGAAAACTTGAATTTAAATATGAATTTTCTAATATTCTGAAGAGTGGAACGGATGATGAAAATCGGATCAAAAGTCGTGAACTTTTGGCAAAGTCTCTGATGTCAGACGACTTCATCAACGAAGACCTCCTGAAAATCGCTAAAATGGCGACAAATATCGAGAATTTTATTTACGGAGAATTCGGTAAAACAGACTTTAAGTACAAAACTCGTATCAGAAGTCGTGTCTCAAACTTAAGCGATGACAACAATTTAGAATTAAGAGACCAAGTATTGAATGGAAGAATAACCGAAGAAGAAGTGGCAAAAATGAGTTCAGAAGAGTTGGCCAGCGATCGGATGAAGAAATTGCGTCAACGTTTGCTTAAAGAATCGCTTTCGGAAAATATTTTGCCCGAAGTGTTCGGCACTAAATGTGATTTACTTAAGTGTCCCGAATGTAAAGGAAATCATTGCACATACAATCAGGTACAAATTGAACGGGCAGATGAACCCATGACTACACTTTGCCTTTGCATTACTTGTGGACATCGCTGGCGATTCGATTAAACATTTAAATCATTTTTTCAAACATTATTTGATTTTTCATTTTAAACAATTTGTTAATTATTTATATTTTAAATTCAATTTTTAATTCAATAAATATTGTTTTAAATCTCAAATATATTATCTTTTTCTCGGATTGTTTTACATATAATTCAATTCTACAGAATATCAAATTCAGAACATTAATTATTGATCATCACTGGGAGGCTGTCCTATCGGGGGGAGGGGAGAGAGAGAGAGAGAGAGAGAGAGAGAGAGAGAGAGAGAGAGAGAGAGAGATTTAAAAGAAAAAAATATTTGTTTTTCATTAACTTTTTAATGATATTTTAATTTGGATTAATTTTAACAACAATTGTCTTATATTTGTTCTCATTTTTCGATTACAATAATTATTATATTATTTAGACTTTAAATCTGTTTTAACTTTAGTTTTATATATATTTTAAAATTTAAATAAAGGAATGTTTTATTATTAAAAATAATTTTATACGTCATAACAGACCCTAATATAACATAAAATTATATATTTTTTGACAAACAGTTAAGACATCATTCAAATCACTATTCTGTCCATCAAAACAACGATAACTTATGAGTGAGTTTCGATTCCATTCCTCTGAGTCTCAATGTAAGGATGAATGAATAAATAGATTAAATTTAAATATTAATGACATTTGAAGTGTTATTGAATTTGTTTTTCAAACTCATTCCACGCGTCGTTCAATTCCATGAAAATTAGTTTCGCCAGTTCTTCGTGTTCTGTTCCCACCAACTGTTCCATAAATTCAAATAAATGTTTTATTTATATATAAATTCAAATATATATCTCTTACTTTGTCGGGATGTACGGCCAAACATGCCTTTCGATAATACTTTTTCACTTCACTGGTGGCCACCAACTGATGCATTCCAATGGGCTGCCAATTACAGCCGTCCCATATTATAACATTGAGCGAACAAAGCAGTGCTCTTATGTTACGAGTCTTGCCTTCCCTCCACTCCATTACTTTCCATTTCATTGGATCTATAGTTCCTTCCCTGAGCTGAAAACAATTTAAAATTAGAATGCCTTCAAAACATATATTAATTAATGTTTTGATACCATCTCTTCTTTTCTCATTTGTGCAATACTTTTGTTTGTGCTGTCATTCTGTGACGGTTTGAAGCCATCCAATAGGTCTTCAAATTCATTGCCGAAAACCTTTGTATTAGGAGTTCCACTATTGCTTGGATTTGCCTTAACATCGAAATGAGTTCGACTGTAATCAGGTTTTAAAGGATTAGTTGTTTGAAAAGTAGAATAAGAGGCCACTCTTGGAATGGAAGTTGAAGTTGTCTTTGTAGTAGAAGTGGCGGCCGTTGACACAAATGAACCCAATTGTGCCAAAGGATCCAAATTTGATAAATTAGGAGTCGAAGTGTTTCGTTGAAGCGAAACACCACCAATACTACTGCCAAGTGTTGGTCCGGACGACAAAGTCGGAGACTTAACACTCGAATTCGATTTCATTGCATTTAATGGATTTGAATCAAATGCCGCCATCGATGGCATTGGATTTAATGGAGGAGTTATTGGATTCGTAGTGAATAAATTTAAATCATTCAAAAGATTTATATTAGAATCGGTTCCCATACTATTATTATTATTATTATTATTATTACTCGTTTTGTTCTTTAAATCATTTATTCCTCCGAATAAATCCATTTGAGGAGCAGTTGCTTCAAACAAATCGGTTGGAATTTCATTATTTGGAGCAGCAATTTGTGTCTGAGAAGCGCTTTCATCGATACTGAGATTTAAAAGCAAATCACTGGCCATTGGTTTACGACTCATATGAACTTTGACTTGAATTTCAGTTTCGATATTATCTTTATTTTTAGTTTCTTCCCAACCGACAGAATCAAAAATATTATTCTTTGGTATTCCTACAGAAATATCCTTTGGTTCTGATATTTTTTCGGTTATTTCTTCCTTTGGTATCGTAGTTGGTTGGGAAGGAGGGGGCGGACGCTCTGGTTTAACAGATGTTAGCTTTTGCTTTTCAGAAGCAAACATTTGTAGACATTCTTCTAATTCTCTTTCGTTTCCAAAAACACAAATCGGTTCACGAATTGATTGAAATTCGTTAAAATTTTGTAATTTTGAAGACATTTTAGAGCCGTTCGAGCAATGAGTTTGTAAATCAAATTCAATAATCAATTGGAAATCTCTTGGAAACCGATCCATCTCTTCGATATCATCCAAAGAATTTAAGTCAAACTTAAGAACGTGTTGTCCGACTTCTCCTTTGTGTTCAAGAAATAAATTGAACTGAACTGAAGTGATTCTGATGGCCGTCATTTTCGACTGTAACATTTTGGAGCCTATGGTGGAGCGGGCGTGTGATATAACCACAAGAATATCTGCTTTAGAGTCGCACTGAACACTCATATCATTCCAAACAATTCGATTATCAGCTAATCTCGAATATGGCCGCAGTTTCTCGTAATCATTAGCAGTGGAAGCGATACGAATATCTCCGTTCATAAAAATCTCAACAAAAGGTCTACAGCCGTCCCTTAAAATTAAAAATATAAATAACACTGGTATTCGCTTTTTTTTGTTATGAGAATACCTCATTTTAGTAAATAAAGGAATGCCTTTCATTGATATTGAGTTGATTATAGCAATGGTTTCACTCACAGATGATTTAATCGATTTTGGTTTAGATAGTTGTGAGACATAAGACAAATAACGTGTTTGCGATCGACTCAACTCTATTGGCATTCTTTTAACAGCGAAAAAATTGAGGGCAGAATTGAAATCTTCAAAGAGTCCGATCCAAACAAATAGAGCTGCAGTCAAGAGCGCGCTGTTAGTCTTTCCGTCCTTTTATTAAAGAAAATAAATTTTGATAATAATTTTTGATGAGAAAAGAGAGCAAAAAAAGAGACTTACCATACAATGAACAACAGTGAAGTTTTTATTATCACTACTCATCCACTTTTGAATCAACTGACATAAAGACAAAATAGACATAAGAGTTGGCGCCCGTTTTGGGTCTTTCCAAGAGGGGCCGCCATCGAATACTTTAATATTTGAACCGAATCTATTATAACCATAGGAACGTCCACTTATGTTGACCACAATATACGGACATTGTTTTGAATCAAAAAAAGCCTTAACGTCTTCGATATGGTTCCTGTAGGCAGACTCCAAACCTTCGGCCGGATATGACATTACCATAAGACGGAAAGTTAAAAAAGACAAATCCAAGTCCTGTCGGGCTATAGAACTGACCAAAATTTTCAAAATAAATAAATAAAAAGATAATTAAAAATTGAATACTTCTGAACGGTTTGCATGACTTTAGAAGAGGTGTCTTTGATATAACGCGTAAAACCCGATAAACTGAATGAGGGCTGCGCTGAACCGGGTATTTGTGACATCGGCTGAGTTTGTGGCAGCGGTGGATTTGTGGGCTGAGTTGGTGTTGGCTGCCGAGGATTAACACACGGAGAGTTCAGTTCAACAAAATTTTCTTCAAGTAAACCAATTATATCGGTGGCAGTAATTCTCTCGTTTGGATCCACTTTAATACAGGACCTAAAAAAACATTCGTTAAAAACATTCTCATGTCTTGAGAATCAATTACTTTATTATCCGAACGATAATATCGGTCTCATTAGCCGTCGAAGGGATAGAATAATTGCAATTAATTATTCGAAGTTTTGCTGAATCTTCAAACGGATGTCTTCCAAATTTAAGACAATATAAAAGACAACCGAACGCCCAGATATCCATCGATGTGTTTATTGCCAAATGAAGATAAGTGTCGAGTATTTCTGGTGGTCTATACATAGGGGTTGTGTGGCGACACATCTTATATAAATTTAAGAAAAAATTGTCAAATTTTATCGACCATTAAAATAATTGTCTTCAAACCTCATCTTCAAGAAGTGATCGTTGAATTGGAGTCCACGAATGGTCCGGACTATAAGAATTAGTGGTCGCAGAGCCGAAGTCACATAATTTAACGATTCCGTTGTTGTCGAACAGAATATTTTCTATTTTTAAGTCGCGATGAATAATACCTAATGAATGCATTCTTTCAATGGCTAAACAGCTCTGGTATACTATTCTATTGATCTGTTGGTGGGCCACAATCGGTAGCGTCAGATCTTTCAATGAACCGCAACCACAAAATTCGCTAAAATTTTAACCAAAAATACATAAATCAATAAATTTTATTATAAATATCGACAAAAACCTTAAAATAAGATAAATATTTTGATTGATTTTTCCCCACGAAATGAATTGCATAATATGTTTGTGTGGCTGAAGACGTGTCAACACTTCGATCTCATTGTCGATCTCTTTTTTGGTCTCATTGTCAGAAGCGATCAGACGTTTGAGAGCATAGATCGAAGACGTCTTCATATCTCTAACTTTAAATACGAATCCAAAACCACCTGAAATAAGACCAATAATTGAAACCATGAACTGAGAGCTAAACCAAAAGACAGACAAACCTTCAGCGATTACCCGCTCCACCCGTAATCTGATTCCTTTTAGTTCAATGTTTTGTCCAACAAATGAATTATCCGAATGAACGGAATCGTTGTTATTGTGGTTATCATTGGACCAGACATTTGAACTGATATTATTGAAGGCCGAACGTAAGATATCACTCATTTTTAGCTATTATTTCCGTTAAATGGACTGATCTGTGGATTAAGTATTGTTTTAGCGCTTATTTGGCAGCAAATTATACAAAATTATGAGCCAATAAATAGAGCGTACAATCAATTGATCACATTTTAGTCCATTGTTTACATCTCTGTATTTGATTACTCCTTTGAGTTACGCTTCAGTTCACCAGTAGATGGATATCATAACACAATTAATGTCACCAATCATTCACTTCTGACTCAGAAGTTCTGAGCACAGAATAAATTTATGGGTATAAGGTTCATATAAAACGTAAGCATGTTTAAAAATGTAAGCATGTTACAAATTGTAACTTACAATGATACAAAAAAAATTGATTGACGTTTTATATGAACTTTATACCCATAAATTTATTCTGTGCTTCTGAGTCACCAAAATTTAAATAAAATTTATGAAGTTTACAAATAGTTTTAATTAAAATTCACCGCTCATTCACTCAAATCTTTGAGCTTTGACCTTTGAAAAATAAAGATTTGAGCTTGGTCATAGTTGAGATAAATTGATTAAAACATAATTCACTCACTCTATTTTTGCACGTCTTTTCTGAATGAGTATATTATTCAAAACAATTGACAGAAGAAGTGCTGATTCACTGATTGTATTGAAATCTGATTCATATTTTATTCAAAGTTGTATTAAATTATTGTATTGTTTCTGTCATTTAATTTAATCAAACAAATGGTAAGTAAAATAAGTTATTCATTTCATTTGGCAATATTTAAATTGAATTAATTGGTGTTAAGGCCCGTCGATATGACTCTCGAACAACAATTTTCTCACCGGAGGGTAAATTATTTACTTTTTGTTATCTGACGAATAAATATATACTTGGTCAATTATAGGACGTCTCTATCAGGTGGAGTATGCGATGGAGGCCATCGGTCACGCGGGCACTTGTCTCGGGATATTAGCCTCCGATGGTATCGTTTTAGCCGCAGAAAAGAGAAACACAAATAAACTTTTGGATGAAATTTTCAATTCGGAGAAAATTTATAAATTACACGAGTATTACGTCCTTCCCTTCCCTTAAAATAAAGCTTTACTTCTGAATCAATGACTGCTTAAAATTGTGGCAAATCGTTAATTAAGAGCTGATCTGTTATTCAGAAGCGAACCTTTAATTTCTAAAACTCTTGAATTAATTTAATTGGATATCTGCTATATTTTAAGGGATATGGCCTGTAGTGTCGCCGGTATCACATCCGACGCCAATGTCTTGACCAATGAATTGAGACAAATAGCGCAGAGATATCTCCTTCAATACGGAGAGAGTATTCCGTGCGAACGTCTGGTCAGTTGGTTATGTGATATAAAGCAGGCCTACACTCAATATGGAGGCAAACGTCCATTCGGTGTCTCAATCCTTTACATGGGTTGGGATAAACACTATGGCTTCCAATTATATCAGTCGGACCCGAGTGGTAACTACGGTGGATGGAAAGCCACCTGCATTGGCAATAATAGCGCCGCTGCCGTCTCTATACTTAAACAAGAATATAAAGAGGGAGAGACCACTATTAAGGATGCATTGGGTTTGACTGTAAAGGTTTTGAGCAAAACTTTAGACACAACTAAACTCACTTCTGATAAATGTGAGCTCTTTTTAAATAAATTAATTATATTTATAATAATTTATATTTAATTTTAGTGGAAATGGCGACACTGACCCGGGATAATAATAAAACCAAAATCAGAATTTTGCCTCAAAAAGAGGTAACGGATCTAATAAAAGCCTTCGAAAAAGAGGAAGAAAAGAAGGCCGAAGAGGCCAAAAAAGAAAAGGAGAGGGAAAAAGCCGCCAAAAGTTGAAGGCTCTGCTATTCTGACAATAATTACAATTTTTAATGTTTGATACAATTAATCAAAAATAAAAAACAGTGAAAAAAAATTATTTATTTATTTAAATCTTTAATATGACTTAAAATCGATGCTTTCATAACTTGAAGTATTTCCTGACAACCAGTGATTGCGGAGTCCATTACTTGTTGAACAGAAGTCGAGTGCATTCTTCCGCTCGATTCCATTGAAAGGATTTGCTTTGATTTCGGTAATAATGCGATTGTAAGCACAGGTCCCGAACCAACTGATTCTTCCAAGTAATTGACGTCTACTAATGAGTGGTCGCTCACAAAAGAGGCAGAACAGGCACAGACCACGTCTTTTATTGGAATACCGGCGTGAATGAGGGCCAGAGTGGCCGCATTGACACACGCGCTATAATTACTGCCATCCGATTGAAGCACTTCTACAAAGATGTCAATCTGAGAGTGAGGGTAGAGTTCGGTGAGAATGGCGTTATCGAACACTTCCTTCAAATTAGATGTGATTTCAAGTGAGCGGTAATCTCCACGCGGCCTACGTTTCCGCTCCGATGTGCTAAAAGTGGCCATCGAGTACTGACAGTTAATGACAGCCCTGTCGTGTCTGGCTTTGGATCGCGAACCACGAATTTCGTGCGGACCATAAACTGCAGCCAAAACTCGAGTGTTTCCCAATTCAAGATAAGCCGAACCGTCTGATTGATCGAAAACACCGAAACTACAACTTATTTTACGAACTTCATTCGGTCGGCGCCCATCAGATCGTAAGCCCTCATCCGATAAAATTTCAATCGAAGACATATCTATTTTTAAAATTAATCAAAAAACAAAAATGTGTTCAAAAAGTGTTTTAAACTTAAACACAATTTAAAGGAGTGATTGAGAGTCCAATCAAAATATTTATATTTTAAAACTCAGTTTTGAGCGCTTTTTTCAAAATCTGTTATTTATTTTATTTATTTTTTCATTTTTGTAGTCAAATGCAATAAAAGACAAATTAATTTATATATAACTTATATATCGAATTCACATGAAATGATCAGGCAGAGTATATAACGCATAATCAATTCATTGCATATGTTTCAATGAACTTTTGATAAATTCCGGATCGGTAAATTCATTTAAACATTATGTGACTTTCATGTTGACATTGTTAAATTTTGTTCGGAAAGCATGATCATTTCAATGTGACTTCGCTATAATATCCGTTTTAATGAATTAGGGCTCAAAGTTGGGTACCCATACCCAAACCCTAAAGCCATTGTTTGAGCTTTCACATAGATAAAGATTGGGTATGGCCCTACCGTGTGGGCTTCAACTAAACGGGTAAGGACTTTTGCGGGTATAGTCTCCTGTATAGTTGGGTCAGAATAGAGTTTGAATTGAAAGTTTTTTTTACAAACAATAAATCAAAATCAAAAGGTTTCTAATAAAAGGAAGTGAAATAATATGTGATTTTGTCCCACAATTCAAATAGAATTTGTATTAAATCTTAAAAATGGATGAATCGAGTAATTCAAACAAATTAGTCTATTTTTTTCGGGGTTTAAGGGTTTTTATGGGTTTGGGTTTGGGCTGGTTTGGGTTTCCACTTAAGTGTATGGGTTTTTACTATGGGTATGGGTTTGAAAAATGGCATAACTTCAACATCTAATATGAATCTCATTATAAATATATTTTTAAATTTTAATTATCAAATACTTTATTCTGAAATCCAAAATAATTTATTCTGAAGTCTTGATTAACCCAAACAATATTGAATACAGTGGAGCTTCAATGGTATCCTTGGGTCGTGTTTTGGAAATTGAGGGACAGGAGTAAAGTAGGGATAGGAATGAGGTTTAGCTTTTCACATCTTTGGGATTCAACTCTTTAGGCTTCTCTCTGTTTTGGGCCTCTTTTCTATAATTTGCTCAAAAATGAAGTAGACTTCAAAACGTATTCACTGATTACAATACATCTCACTTAATCGAAATTGGGAAACCAGCAAGGGGCATACCATCCAGGCTTAACTGTAATTGATTTTTTCACATTATTTTCGCGGTTAATAATTTATTTTTCAATTGTTCTTGTATCAATATAATTTGAATAAAGAATAAACTTTAATTTGTATCTATTGTCGATTAGAATTATGTCTTGATTTTAATTCTCAATAAAATATAACCCAATTTCTGTTCGATTTATTATAAAAACAAATTTTGTATCTTTGGGTGAAATAAACGAATTATTGTATAAAAGAATAGCAGAGAATCGATGTTCTCTTAATATAAACAATCAATTTATTCATATTTGTCTCATTCTAATTAAAATCCTATATAAATTTAAAGGAGGAAATATAAAAAACCTTGCATGTTCAGGTAATCAGTCTGTCCTTGTGTCTAGTCAAATTATACTAATTATAGTTTGAAGGCATCGTTTAAGAAATGTTTAAATCAATTTCGATCTTATTTTAAGCCTTTTGTAAAAAATTTATTTATTTATTTATTTTTTAACAACGATTTGTCGATTTATTTATTATTTAATTTAATTTGATTTTTATGAAGAGATGTTCTGAAATAATTGGATGGAGTGGTATTGTATACACCAATCTTTATCTGCACATAACCCCTCCCACTCCTACTGAGTCCTAAGGTGTCAATCAATTACGTATATGCAAATAATTTT
>JAQGCE010000703.1:0-10968 GCA_034699185.1 Eupelops torulosus | reverse complement strand
AGCCATAGACATAATGTTAAATTTGGTCCAATATAATCAACTCCATTATAATCACATTCCGATACTATCAACCAAATCTATAGCCATCTATACTATAAACAGAACTAATTTGACTCCAATATAATCAACTCTAAACTTCATAAGTATTTTTGGCAAAACTCTAACAAAGTATACGATAGGAATCTATCAAATATTCATAATTTTATAATTAATAATACTTTACATAACTTCAATTAAACAAAAATTGGTGTTTACTTCAAATCTTAAATCATGTTAACATATTTAACCTCTAAATGTAGTTAAATTAACATTTTTAACATCCAAGAACTTTTTCCAATTAACTTTCCATTATAATCAACTAATTGGTCTGATCCGAGCAGTTGATTATATCCGCACTCGACTGTAATTAAAAATTTATTAGTTGTTTGACTGCTTTTATAAGATTTCCAAAACTAAGGATTGATTCCGTCATTCATTACATAATATGTGTTTACATTTAAAGCCAGAATAAAGGCTTCGATGCAACAAAGTATTTGAATTTACTGCTCAAATAAAACACCACTTAGTTCTAGCATCATTCTTAATGGAGGTTTCCCATGGTAAAATTATATACTCCGAAATTTAGTTATCTTCATTAAAAAAATATAATTATTATTTACTTGTTTAAAATGTATAATTTATTAATAATTTGTTAATAAATTTTTATTTCTTGGAACTTTTTAGTAGTTAATCGGAGTGAAATTTCTTTTATGGAATTTTCAATAAATCTAGATTACTTTACTGAATTATTAATTGTTTTAAGATCATTTTAGACAAATATCAATAAAACACTATTTTGTAAAAATTTTAATTTACAAATTAAAAAGTAACAATCATAATTTAATCAATCAGTTGAGAAGCCATCATTTTAAGTTAAAACTTTAAACAGTCATGGTCACTTTGATAAAACTTGAAATATGAATTTCTTAGAACGAAATTAAGTTCCTTGGTGATAATTTTTGTTTTATTTTATTTGACATATATGTAGATTATATAATTAAAACTAAAATAAAACTCTCTCTTAAGGTATTTCAACCTAATACAATGTTTTAATGTAGTTTTTTTAGTAGTAGACTTTTGTCTTCTAAATTTTACCAAGATGAAAGCTTTACAAAAACTTTAATAAAACTGTGATTTGCTTTCGATTCTCTTTAAATCATTTAAAATAACCAAAAATTTCTGAATATTTTAATAAATAAAACTTTTGTTTTATATTTTACTGCATTAAAACATTTGAATGAAATGTAAACAAAATTTGTTTAACAAATGTTTTAACGAATAACTGAAAACATACAGTAAACCATTTAGTGGTCAACCAATTAATGGGGAAGACATTCGGTAAACTATAAATCAATGAATGACTGCCTGAAAACATCCGGTAAACAAGTGGTCAATCAATCAATTAGTGTTTTGAAGTTAAGGTTGAATTCAAGTGGGAAAAGGAAGGCTAAGATTTTTCTACCGGCGCTTAGTTATGGGGTGTCGAAGATAATTATTGTTAACCCAATTATCATACTTTTTATGAATGACTTCTCTTTAATTAAATGTTTTTGAGTTTAAAATTATTGTTTTTGTGGATTTATTTTAATGAAAGTCAGTCAACAATAGTTTGACTTTTTTCACCATTTTTTTGATAAAAAAATTCATTTTTCCTTCGCTTAAATCCTTAAAATAAAAGTTATTTTTTAAATATTTTTTATTTGATTTATTACTCATTTATCATGGTGATTAGAATAATTTCCAGAAAAGCCTTTTTAGAATATATGTTTTGCTATCAATCAAGATGATTTTCATTCAATTTTATGAAACCATGCTTGAGTTATACTAAGTTGAATTTTTACAATTTTATCACATTTTGAGTAATTTCTCCAAAATTATTTAGTTTAAAAGGATTTCCAGAAATTACTTTTTTACATTTTTGATGTTAAATAAGATCTTGAAAGAATTTTGAAAGTATCCCTTGTAGTTTTTGTTTAAATCAAACATTTGTGTTTTACACGATTTTATTTGAAAAAGATAAAAATTTAAAAAAATATTTTGCCGGTTAATGGATACCAACGTTATACATTTTTGGTGAAAATTTCAGTTGAAAATTCCAAGATTAACCTTGTTAAATCTTCAAAAAACTTCTGAACCATCGTATGAAAAGCGTATAATATTTGCGAATAACTTATGAATTGATTGCGTCATTCATTACATATATATGTTTACATTTGAAGTCAATCACGAGTTGAGAGTAAATCATAAAAACAAATAAAATGTATTTTGCATTCATTTCTATTAATATTAATATCAAATCTAATATTGAATTGCGATTCAATCGAGTATTGAAAACGCCTTAAAAGCAAATCAATTTAAAACTATTTTTAATTAAATGGATATTTATATCAAATGTTCGCTGATATTAATTATTTTAAACTAAAAATTAATCAATGATTTTAAAAACAGACAAGACAATAGTATCTAGCATTTGATTATCACATGTGTACCAAAGAAACCCATTTTTGAGTTTAAAATTAATCGTTTAATCCCTTTATTCAGTTCTTAATCTCTGATCTAAAAGTTGAAGACATGTCTAAATATTTGCTGTTTTTGTGTCTTATTTTTCTAAACTTAAGACAATTTCGGACAAAATTCGTTGTTTTAGACGAAGACTTTGACACTAAAGCCTTCGATTCAACCAATTATTTGAATCTATTGTCAAAAGTGACCGCAAATCAAAATAAGGCTTCGAGTCCTAACTTAAAGGGTTTATCGGAAAGCGTCCAAAAAATGCGCAGACTTTTGAATCCAACGATGGAATCGCCGACTGAGAAGTGCCAATACGTTGTCATATATTTCGGTCTAATTCTGTCCCAATTTGTTGAATGTGTTCTTATAAATGAAGTTCCGTTCAGTCTTTGTTTGGGATGTTCTCAACAGTTCAGTGATCTCTACAATGCATTCACTGATCTGACCAACAGTTCGGTCAGCAATTGTTCCGATAGTTTCCTCAATACCGACAAAATCGCATCAATTAATGCTTTTTACCGAAACAGCATTTCCGAGTGGACTGACGACAATTGCGATCGTAAGACATTCAAAGAATAATTTTGACTTAATTTTCAATAATTTGTTTCAATTAAAGGCTGTTTTAACGGAACGGATGAGAATCGGAATCTTGTGGTCAATAACGACACAAAATATTACTTTGAATTAACCGATTATTATATGCAATGCCTTCAAAGCCATAACCAGACTCCTAGTGTCAACGGTTCCTGTGTTTTGTGCGAAGAGTCATTCCATAAGATTAACGATTACTACGAATTACTTTCAGTAAACTATTCGAGTTATGTTTGCAATGATATAATTGATTCGGTATATTTTTACCACATTTTTAATCCAAAGAATGTATAAAACTTTTGTTGATTTGTTTTAAGGTGAAAGACATTCGCCAACATTGGAGTGATTCACTCAACTGTCCAATCGATACCACTTCGAGTCTACATTTTCTGGCACTGGTTTTCATTATACTTGTGATGCCATTCCTTCTCTATGTTATCGGAAAACTATTTTGTGTCGAAAATAGTAATAAGACTTTACTTAAACGTAAGACTATTTGATTCCTTATTATATTTTTAATGAATTTTTTTCTAATAAACAGAAAAACGTTTATCGACTTATCATTCGGGAAGCTATGAAACGGAACCACTCGTTCAGCACTAGAGTTGTGCTTAAATTAAAAAACTTTGATATCAAACATTAGAATATAACGAATCCATTAATTTTGATATGTAATGAGTCCTCCAGAATATATTTTACCTCCGATTACAGTTACTGTTCTGTTTGACTTGTTCTTAGTCTTCTTCAGCCAAAGAAAGTCCAATCGTTTAAGTCATTAGAATTTATCATTTATTTGACGTTAAATTTGTTTAAAATTTTATAATTTTTCTGTAAAATAAATAAAATTATATTTTTTTGAGATTAAAAATAATTGTTTATTCGTTTGACAATTGTTTGTCTAATTTTTTATCGATTTTTATTGAAGCTGAAGGTCAGTCCCAGTCAGGTTTGGCAGAACCAAGAACTAAAACTTGCAAAAATCAACCAATAAGCTGAACTAGCACACATTCACACTCTTTTTTTTGAAAGAATCGTCGATATAATGATCCGATTAAGAGTTTTATTAATAAATTTAACAAAAAGTTTAAATAAAATATTCTTTAGTCCAAAAAATTAATCAATTGATAAATCAATTAATTTTCTTATTATATGAATAGATTTTAATATTAATTAATAATTAAAATAATAAAAATGGGGTAATTATTAGGACGAGTTGTTGCTCATTGTCTTAAAATATCTTCAGCTGATTTCACAAATTTTAATATAACTTTGTGTTAAAACAAATTATTATAGAAGTTTAAACTCTATTCCTTTCCCGTTGTAAGCAATGAAAGAGCTTTCTGTAGATTATCAATGGCTGTAGGGATGTCTTCATACTGTAGAGCACTTCCCGCGAATTTACAATACTTTTGTGCTTTGACTAAGTCTTCTGAAGTCAAAGAGAGTCCGTCTGTCAATCAAATCATAAAAAGTTGTCAAATATTCTGTCTTTTTATTTAATAAAATAAAACTAATTCCTTACTCATTGCTGATAACGGGGAGTGGATTATATTCGACGAATAATCAGTGGTCGGTTCCGAAGCCGAACTCGATGGAACTGAAGAAGGATATGAAGGAAATGGTTGTTGGGCCGAAGGAACCGTTGGTTTCTGTTCTTCAAAATTATTGTTTGAGTATTCATTGACAGACGGAATATCTGAGAAACCAAATTCTTCGGCATCAGTTCCGGCCACTGGTCCGGGTACTGGTGTTTCGCCATTTTTAAGACAACGACTTATATAAATAGCTTTCCATTTGGCGTATTTGACACGTCTTGCGATGTCTTCAGATATTTCTCCGAAAACAGTTAACACTTCAAACAATTGCGATGCGATTAAGAACTGTCGCGAAGTGTTTCTGAAGACAATAAACAGATGAAAATAATTCAAAAAATGGAATGACTCACTTCGATGCGCGTCCCTCGCGATCATCAATATCTGCTTTATTGAAAAGTTGTAGTGCATAGTTTTCGACGTGTGCCTGTCCTACCATTTCATTAGTGATGGCTTCGTTGTCATTTCGTGACTTCTTCTCCTAAGATCCCAATAAAAGACAAACAATGAAACAATTGGCCGCAAATTAAGAGCGCACAACACATGCCTTTTCCAACCAATCCATAACAGATGTAAGGAAAAGAACCGCTTCTTTGGATTTGCTGTCAATTTTGAGACCCGTTTGAACGCAATAGAAGCGACACCAGTAGCCAATAACCGGATCCATTTTCTCCAAATCTGACGCTATTCTCATAAATGTAGTTAAAGTCTTAAGACTTGGCGGTAGTGCCGGAAAAGAGGGCGAGTTTTGTGACGCCATTTATACAATCAGTTTTGAATAATCAAAAATCAAATCAAAAGCTATAAAAAGAACGAAAGAAATGATCAAAAGTTGTCTCAAAATTATTATTTGATTATTAAAAATATTTTACAATAAATATATTCAGTTATTACTAAAAACGATGACTAAATCAATGATTAGATTTAAATACATTTTGATTCTCATTAGACAAACATTAAAATAGATGTCTGACTGTCTTTGAGTGGCAGACATTGTGCTATCATTTAATTCATTTACATTCTTCTGGCTGTGAGTCTAACCACCAGTTGTCAGGAAAGAGATATTTTTGAATTTCGATGCCTTCTCGCGGCACCGGTAGTCTCAATGACATAAACTTTTCTTTCAGCAGAGGTTTAGCAATAAGTCTTGTGGGGAAACAGTGGACGAGTTCGCAGCTGTCGGGCGGCACCAAACGGTTCTTCCACCCAACCCGACGGTAATTACCTTCTGATTGTTCGAATAAATAGAGTCTGACTATTGGTTTATGGCCACCATTAGGTGTGACTAAATATACTCCGTCTGAGGTCTGGTAACTAAGGGACAGACCCTTCCGTTTGAACGCACGGATCAGAGACGCCTCTTCAAAGCGCACCAATTCTTCGTTAAGGAGACAAATGTCTACCTTTTGGTGCCATTTGTGCGGTCCGTTGACTCCAAGTGCGCCCCAAAGAGAGTCGTAACATAAGAAGTAAGTGATGTCCAGAGTGTCCAAAATATCTTTGACAACTGTCTCAAGAGTTTCACTCATTTTGATCCGCATTTCAGGCGTTATTTCACAAATTATTTGTTCATTTGTTAAAAATTTTGATGAATTTAAGTCAAAAATTGAATGAATTATTAAATAAAATATCAAAATAATTAAAGCCGTAATCAAAACAAATCGGGTTTTTCGTCGAATTTTCAACAAATAAATCATTTCAATTGTTTTCGACCATAAATTAAATTAATTTAAATTAAGAAGTTTTGAATTTAATCGCCATTTTCTCACCTTTTTATCAATTAATACAATTAATGAGTGAATTAAAATACTCAGAGTTTAACGTAAATACAAAATAAATGAATCATTTGTTTGTTTGACAATTTTCAGGGGATTTCACTGTTTTGAAAACATTTACAGTCAAATCTCATTATAAAAAAAACTTTAAATAAAATACTTTAACAATATTTTTCATAATTAGGAAATTTGAGCTCAACTAGAAATTTAATATGGGCAAGATAATATTTATCAAAATTTAGTTAATAAACTAAAATTGAATAAAATTTTAATTAAGTTAATTAATAATAGATTTGATTGCATTAAGACATTGAATGAGTACTCTCTCTGGCGGTGATGTTTGTAAACATATGACTTTCAACTGTCGGGTGCTTTCATTGACGTAAAGCAACAGACGATTATTCATCCATTTGACCAAAAATTATCTCAAATGGTATTAAATTTCGTATTGAATTCATTGCGAAATCACCACAAGTTTATTATTATTTATCACTTATTTATATTAAATTGATTATAGTGTAGGTCCTTTTTAATGTCATTAATAGTAAATTGTTTTCATTTAAATAATTTTAATCGATTTTTCCCATAAATTGACAGTTGAGTTGAACACTGGAAGAATGTCTGCCACGAATCAGCTCAAAGAAATGCTTCAAATGCCGGGATTTATGTCAACGATGGCCAACAGTCAGAGCCAAATGAGTGTCAATCAATTCAATTCAATGACAGAATTAAATGATTTGAATACTTGTTTGCCGACAAACACACCGACAATTCGCCACAATTTGCCCAACAATTGTACCATAAGAGTGAACGCTTCCTCTACAAAGACTTTGTTCACAATAAACGCTTTAAAGGTTGCCATTGAAGGACACGAATCGACAAACTCGGACTTCACTAAAATTGAACGATTGGTTGACTTTAATTGGGAACAGAACCGAAACGCCAATTGGATTGCCGTCAGTAATAGAAAGCCATTGATTGCATACGTTCTCAATCGGTTCACAAGACCCGCAACGAAGACATCAAATGTCTTAATGGGTGAAAGTATAAGCAATCAAATGATAAGAATTATGAATTACGAGACCAGACATCGATGTTTGGCAAAAGGCGTATTTCATGAAGCGATCGCTGACTTGTCTTTTGCAGTCAATTCTGTGTCTTCTAATAGTCTGGACATAAGTAAGTTAGCGGTGGCCGACTTCGGGGGAAATGTTTACATTTATAGCCTTAAAGAAGAAAACGGCGAAATTCAGGCCAATCAGGTGCTGGCGATCGTCAACGACGGCCAGAAGTTCGAGTCGGTTCGAATCTCTTGGTGTCCTTACATTCCAAGTGAAGACGATGACACTGAAGTAGAGGGCGATCCCGGACTGACTCTTGCTGTCAGTTGTGACAATAGACTCGAGTTATTTGCAATCGATTTATTGCAGACCAGATATAAAGAATCGATTGTAATCGAAGTTTCAGCGCTCAGGGCATCAAAAGAAGGATATCAACTGATAGAAAACGCTCACGAATTGCCCATTACTTCAATGTCTATCGCACAGGAGACCACTGCTATCTGCAGTACAGGACTCGACGATAAGATCAGATTCTTTCGCATTTCTCTGAATCCAAAGGAAGTTTTAAATGAAAAAGTATTTCTTAAAGAATGGAATTTAAGAAATGAATACCAATATTACGAAAGAGATGATCACATAAATAACTTGTTCTTTTTGGACGATTTCGACTTTCTGCTCAGTCAATCCGATCCTGTATTCTGGGGATATGGCCTCTTATGTACCCGAAAAGGTCACATCGCTGTCATCAATCTAAAGGACTGGCGACAGAAACAAAGTATTCGACTGATCAGCGAAGAGTCTTCTGATTCAGTTCACGAAGACTTTTCTTATCGAATGGATTTGACGGCTCATCACGTGTTGGCCATCAGAGGTCACGACGCGTTTCTTCTTCACTTACGATACCCTCACGACAAGGAAGAAGTCTATGACGAATGCGAACCCATTAATAATGATTCAAATTTTGATAATACGTATCCTTATATCAGCAAAATATCGCGTTTTCAACTCTACAGCTCTTCGTTGCGTTCCTTTACTGTGAAGAAAGCCATTGATGACAATGTCCTTATGTTTTGGATAACTGCACAGTCATTAGAGGTCTGTCACATCGATTTGAGTTCGATTACAGTCGAAGAAATAATGCCTTCCTATGAAATGCCATCCATGGCTAAAATGATTGACAATATCGGAAATTCTTCGGCTCTAAATAATATTAATAGCGATGCACTGACGGCATCCAATATTCCGAACAAAGACATGGATCTAATGGGTGATGTCACACAAATTAATGGTTTCGATGGTTTCGATATGTCTTTAATAAAACCAATGAATGCAAGCATTGAAACATCGATTCTATCGTTGCCTCAAACGGTTTCACTTCCTTTGCATCAAACAACACCAGAACCAGTTGTTTCATCTTTGAATTTGTTGCCTATTCCTCCCCCACCGCCCCCGGCATTCACTCAAACTTTCAAATCAGGTCCATCACTACCCCGTTCTGAATCGCCAGCCAGTAAAGAAGTGCAACAAATTTTCAGCCCATCGATGACAATGTCGAACACTAACGCTCTGAAGACAATGCTTTCACTCAATTCAAGTAATGTCCAGTCCTTCAGAAACGATGAGTCAAATATCGGAACTTTTGATTCAATCGGAGCTCTATTTCCCTCAAAACTTCCAAATATTCTGAAAGACATCGTCAAAGAGGAACAGATCTTGCAATTAAAAACAGACTTATCCAAAGAAATACAGGACAGTGAGAGTCGAGTGCTTCAAGTCGTCGATAAATTAGACCAAAAAATAAATGCAAGACTCAACTCTAATAACGAAGTTTTAATAAACAATAGTAAAGTTCAGACCAACAAAATTGAATCCGATTTAAAAGACATGAAGAAAGAGCTGAAGAATGCCTGCAAAATACGGAACGAAGAGTTCAACAAAATTGTCGAAAAACTGGTTAATAGAGTAATGAACGAAATGAATGTCATTGTTCAGAAGGGGTTCAATGAATTGATGACAAACGTAGACAAAGATATAAAACTCGTGACCAAAGACTTTGAGAAACAAATACAGACAATGCAGACAAAAATATCGCAGTCCATCGACAAGAGCTCACAGTTCCAGCCGCTAGTAGTTCAGCCCTCAGCTTCAGCGGCAACTCCGAGCACTCCAATGACTCCTCTTCAGCCCCAACCACAACAGCATTCTCTCTATAGCCAGACTCCAACTATGATGTCTCAGAGAAGGACACCTCAGCCTGTGATGAATTCAACCCCATATTCGGTGCCAACAACGCCACTCCCGTTCCCCATTACCCCTAGAAGTGCATATCAAACGCCAAATGAGGGTCAACTGTCTGTTTTGGAGCAGTCGTGGCAACAAAACGAACAGCAAAAACAATTGTTGGCAATGAAACAAAGACAACAGGTTCAGAACGAGATCTGGAAGTGTGTCGGAACCGGCCATTTAGATCAGGCGATCATCAAAGCACTTAATATGAAAGACCCGGATATGGTGGTCAAGATTTGCGAATTATACAAAGAAAGTCCTTCACATCTGATCGAAAAAATAAAAGCGGATCAATTGGTTCTGATATCACTTCTTCAGCAAATTATTTACAATAATAACAATAATTTAACGGAAGACAGTTATTGGAAGACCGGATTCATTGAGCAGATTATGACTAATTTGGACCTTCAGAACGAGTTTGTCATTAAAATATTGCCCGGTTTGGCCCCTAAACTCATCCATCAGTTGGATATTATCTCCAATTCAGGAACGGGCGCTTTTGCAGAAAAGGCCAAAATACTTGCCTTCACTTTCAAACATTTGCGTCTTTGAGATAACAATTGTTTCGTTTCTTAGTTTTTAAATTCATATGTTTTTTGTCAGAACTTTCTTTTCATCTCTTTTTCAAAATAATTGATATATTGATTCGTTTTGTTCTAATTTATCGATCGATAAATTATATACTTTTTGTTTATCATGTATTCCATAGAAATACCAACAAATAAATTGTTTTTCTTTCAAATTTTCATTTTCTAAATAATTGTTTTAATTTGAAAATTGAATAAATGTTTTTAATAACTAATTATCTAATAAAATATCAATGATTTAATACATTTTAAAATAAGATTAACAAGGTATAGTAATTAATAGCATATGCTATCTCTTCGAGTGAATATATGCCGTAATGCGAGTCCGACATAAGATATTTCATTAATTTTGAAAAATATTTTTTCCTTAAATTTTTATTGAAATAAAATGAATATTAATTTTATTATAAAATTAGTTTTAAAAAAAAGAAAGGACCTTGCGGGATAATAATGGAAAGGTGGATCCATCAAAAATTCGAAAAAGAGACAACGTGAGTCGATTCTAAATCGAAAAAGGTTCCCAAAT
>JAQGCE010000702.1:0-10971 GCA_034699185.1 Eupelops torulosus | reverse complement strand
TTATATAATAAATGCATATTTGGGTCAAAAGAGACACAAAAGAGAATATTGGATAAGAAGATGACTTTCAAAGTCAATTATTTTATATATCATTACTAAACCATATAATCATCGAAGAGTTAACCATAGCTTCCATAACCATTGCTTCTACGGTTTGACTTTGAATTATGGCCAAATTTATTTTCATTTTCAAAGCTATTCTTTCTTATCAGTCGTAAAATTCTCTCCAAATTCTGGTCAAATTTTGGGTCATTACGTGTAATGCCTTTGATTCTATCGGGCCTTTTGTTGCGATGTCCGTCTCTTTCAGTTTCGCCATAATCGCCACCATTGCTCAACCGTTGATACTTAACTCCTTTTCCTCTATTTTCATTATTATCATCCACGGAATCGACAGCAAACTCGTCGTCATCGACAACCTCGAAGTTATAGGCGTGACTTTTTTTACTCAACACATTTGTGACTAAATTAGTCACAAATAGTATACAAAAAATGAGCAATGCACTTTTTCTATTCATTAAGTCTTAACTCTTAAAATATACGTATTTCGAGACACAAATAAAAAATTAGTATTTATTTTGAATGAGAAAAAACTTTTGTCAGAAGTCGTGTAATTGAAAAATGTGTTATCGATTGGACTTCAAAATGAGTGAACGCTTTCTCTAAAAACTAATTCAAAGCCGAAAATAACCGCAATATATATATATAGTGATAGCAAACATAGACTGTATTGAACTGATAGCACGACTTCTCTTTTCAAAAAAGCATATTTCAAACCAAATGAGATTCTGGGAATAGTCTGTCCATTCACTGATACAAGCAAGGGGTGTGTAATTTCATCGTTTATATCTAAAAAACAAATCAAAAGCTCATTCTATTTGAAAATAAATTTCAAAATATCAGCTGAACATCGACTTTGATATATGATGCCTCTGTCCACCAATTGAGCAGCCATTTCTGGGATGGACATCACCTTGGCAATCCCCAAATAGCTGTATATCCTTTTACATCACTTTTCCTATTATTCTACTATATATTGTATATACTGGGCGTCTGAGCGGAATAACCGGAATAGCATTTCAAACGATGGATGCATTGAAATGATAGGGAAGTCGACGACAAAAAAGTATAGAACTTTAATTCACTTTTTTATCACAAACTCACATCCAATTGAAATAAAAGTCTATTCGGTTCTCAGAATCCATTTAAATGGTTTAGATTTAATACTTATACCAATATTATTAATATTAATAACTATAAACTCATTTATTGTTCAATTTTATACTTTTATCGGATGTTTTGTGCCTTGATTATAACAGAGTACAATAAACTGCTTAAAAGTTAGGAAGTGATTTAAACATTCATTTGTATCCACTTTCCGTTCACTTATCCACACTTTTCCTTTAAAATATTTAATAACAAACTTTTCATCTGAATACAGCAATTCTCTGTCTATTTCGTCACTTTTGTCGTCAATTCCGTCGGTATTTTAGTTAATTTCGGCGTTTTATCAGTCGATTTCGACGCTCATAGAATCAATGCTAGAAAAAGGGCGCAAACATAGCATAAACATTGCAACCGTTTCTTTAATTTTTTTCATTTCAACAAAAAGTGATTATTTAAAAAGAGTGAAACATAAATTAATTTGGTAAAAATCAAAGGAAAATATACAATAAAATTGATACAAGACAATTGATGACAGTTGTGTAGTATTTCATATTTTTTTATCTTTCACTTAAATTCAATAGAAAACGTGATTTAAGCCTTTTTTCTAGCATTGATTCTATGAGCGCCGAAATTGACTGCATTAGTGACGATATTGATTGCAAAAGGGATGAAATAGAGAGAGAATTGCTGTAACAAAAATTGAATAGAGTTCAAGAATTTATCCAACACATCAAAAAGACATCTGGCACATTTTTATTAGATACTAAAAATATTCAGAGCATTGGTTTGAAAACAATTTTTATTATTAAATACAAAATAAACGATTCGAATAGATATTCAATTAAACTGAATTTAATTCTTCTCCGGTAAGACTCTCGTCATCAAAATCTAAACCAAATTTTTCGATAATATCGGGATCGAGACATTCCTGGTATAGGATAAGCTCTAATTGTGATTCTACATCTTCAGGAGGGGGCTCTCCGGCAGCGATCGCCGACAGTTTGCTTAAACTTAAGAGTGTTTTCTTTCGCCCCGTATTTTGTTCATCAAAACCGAGTCGTTTGAGAGTAAGACTGGCCTCAGAGAACTGATCAAGATGAATTTGGTGCAACCAATTAAGCTGCTGATGAGGCGAGAGATAACTGCTAAGCATTTGAAGGTTTGTGGTCATTGTAAGCAGTTTTCCCTGTTTTCCCTCTTTTAAGTACCATTTGAAGAGATATTCTGTGAATCCTTTGTCAGCGAATTCTACTGAATATCTCCGAAGTCTTTCCGTATCGTTAAGTCGTTCGCAAATCTGAATGAGAACATCAAAGTCTTGGTACTTCTCTGCCAGAGCTGTTGCCCTATCGTATTGTCTGACTTTGATTAAGGGCTCAATACATTTGGTACGACATGACTCAAAGCTGCGCTCAACCGTTTGATATCTTTGACTGTTGTCAATCGATCGGAGCTGACAGACTAAGCCGTCGAGTATTATATCAGACAATTCAACAATCTTTTGACAAACGGCTGCTTTTAATTGAATGTCTTCTTCTATTGCAGTCGTTTTCGTTGATTCGATACCAAAAGTGATTAAAAAGTCAAATTGCTTGAGAAGAGCCGTTCGAATACCATTTGGACCTCCACTTGAGGTCCACGGAATATATTCAGATTTTGTTAGCGCTGACCACTCATATAATGAGCCCTGAGTTTGACGGAAATGACAAATCTCTTGAAAAAGATTAATCAATATATTTGTGGTCGAAAGCAGACAATTGAGAAGATCTCTGGAAGTACTCGAATTGTTATCGATTTGCTGCGATTGCCATTCAATCAAAGCTATAATGAGTTCTTCAACTCGAGAGGTCTGTCTGTAAAATATATCCTGTGGTGTAAGTCTTGGCTGTAAAGTAGCGTTCCTTTCATGTAAAACCATTTTGATGGCCGCCTCTAATATTCTATTGTAGTCGTTATGAAGTTTTCTCAAAGTCATGGATGCGATCAGTTTTTCCATATGTTCGCAAAGTATGAGTTTTGTCAGCACTGCTGTCGTTCCCTTCAATGAGGCTGATGTAAGTCTCTCCCAAAGATTAGTGTTTTTAAGGAATTCTATAAGCATTCGATGAATTCTTATCTTTTCTTCGATTTGATTTGTGATAATAACAGAAGTGGTCAGAGTTTCGTTGGCATAATGGCTGTGAGCACCTGATTCTGCCCAACGGGGGTCAGACCGAGGAATTTCATCACAAATTTGAGCGCTCAGAGAGACTATAACGTCGTCGAGTCGATAGGTTTCTGATATGGCAGGCGTTGTGGGGAATAACTCAGAGACAAAGTACTGACTGCGAGCCTATAATTGACTCGAAATTAATCGATTGCAGGCATTAATCGAAAAGTTTATAAGAGTTGACGATTGACTCACTCGATCTCCTTTTGTAAATAACATAAAAGACTTTTTGAGTGCCATTACTTTATCTTCACACTGAAGGATATCCTCATCAAGATTTTCGACATCTAATACAACACTGATATACGGGTATAGGATATAAATCATAAAATTATATATCGATTTCGACATTAATTTTTGAGGCATTACATGTCATCACAAGAAATAATGCTTTTCAATAAGTAAAGTGTGGCCAACCATACCTTATATCTTGTTTGTGAGGAATAATCGATAGCAGACCATCTTTATTAGTGAATAATAGTGGAAATCCATCACAAATGCCAGCGCCCAGAATGTGATCATCGCGAGACTCAAAATCAATTAATTCTATTTCATTGCTTCCGACTTCAGAAGACATTATCCAATAATAGATAAGACGACAAAAAGGTTTGATTAAAAAAGACAAAAATAAATAGACGTTTAACCAAAGGATAAAATAAATTATAGAAAAACAATGTTTTAATTACTTTTGAGGCCTAAGACTTGTGATGTGTTAAATATATAAACCATTGGACTATTGATAGGACCAGAGAGCAAATGCAAACTCAATAGCTGTTCCTCGTCTTCTTCAGAGTAGCAAACGGTATGATTTCGAAGAACAGTAAAAGAATTGAATGAAATATTGTTCTCTGGTATGAGATTTGCGTCACTTAAGGTGACCACAGCGTAATAGAGTTGGTTCGAGACATCCGGGTTAAGGCCAGCCACTAATAACAGCATTTCATTTGATTTTCTAATCCCTATATCTATGAGCCATATCTTCAATTGGTTCGGATGAGTAGTCTCTCGATTCTTATAAAAAGATAATTAGTTTTTAATCACGAGTGAAACCAATATTATTAACGATTAATAAAACTTTTAGTAAATATTATACCCAGACTTCATCGAGAAAGGCGTCTTTAATCGCTTTCTCCAGATCTATGTCTTCAATCAACTGAACCACAGGGGAAACCCATTAATTAGTAATTTTGATATTGATTATCATGGCTTATATGTAAGTAAAATAAAATACTAAACTCTATCCGACTGTTCATTAATTATTCGCCACTTTTGAACCGAAACGTTAGATAAGACCCAAATGTAAACATCGTTTTCTGTTTCATCTGAAATATTAGAGGAATGGCTTCGAACCACTTTAAACAACTGTTTGCTTTCTGTTGATTGAGTGGCCGGCATTGAGCCAAATAAAAGGGACGTCATTTTACGACCAAAGCCGGCTAAGACTCCCTGGGGCACTTTTAATGTCCGACAGATGATTGTGTTTTGACCCTCAATGTTGTTGATATTTATGTGCACTAAAGAGCTGGTGGTTGTGCCTAATATACAGCCTAACGGTTCAATATCTGTGAGTGAAGTACATTCCTGTCCCTGAAGGTCACTCGCAATTGTTTCAATCGAATGTCCCTCATATGCAATGTTTGGCCAGAATCTGATTATGCCTTCGGGAGTGACAGCTATTGTCGCGGGAACGGACTGTGATTTTCCCCGACTGTCTAAAACACACACGAGATCTGCTTTGTGGGAGAGATCACTGGGAGGTAACTGCAATTCATAAGAGGGACAGCTTCTCTTTGTGTCGTTCTGTTTGTACTTCCAAACGAAGAGCCGACGCCCGCATACAAGCCATGCCCAGCCGTAGGGCGCGATCTTTACGCTCAATGAACCCAATGGAAAGACTAATAGAGAGGAGATATATTCCGTCCAAATATATTGGCTTTACTTCAAACACTTGATATTGATTTTTATCTCATTTACGCCAAAAGAAGTGTAAATTCATTTCAAATGCACTCAAATACTAAACTATTTTAATTGTCATTATTTGTCTTTAATTTTGTTTTTAAATTAAAGCTTTTAATGGATTTCTAGCAAATGAATTGACTCTTAACTGATTGACAGATAAATTAAATGACAGTTGACTTACGTTCTGAAGATATGGCTTCGATGACCAGAACCGGCAAAAGAGAGGCATACGGTTTCAGTGTATGGTAAGTGGTTTGCGACCAACTTATGAGAGATGACTGATTCAGTGATTGATTAAATGATTGATTGATTGATGACATTTTATTAAATTGATGCCAGTATCATGGACATTTGCCGCAATCAAATATTTAATCCGAGTAAACAATAGTTTTTCAATACAAGTATTTTCACTTACAATCAAATAAAGCATTGAAACGATGGGTACATTAGGGAGTCATAGCAACTGACAACAAATCAATTTATAAACCCTCCCTTTTATTTGATACACTTCGTTTATTAACTACCTTGTTCTAATAAATTAAATATTATTGATAATTAAACCTGCTAAAAATAGCTTAATATCAAAGACATTGAATTAAAATTTATATAACAATATAAAAGAAGTTATTTTAAAGAAATTTGTCTCAAATAATATCTCTTTTCAATAAAAGTAAAGAAAAACAGGTTTTACTGTATATTCCACATAAAAAGAGTGCGATTTTGTAATATTATCTCAATTTTAAACTATTGTCAACTAAATTGTCTTTAATTGAATCGAAATAAAATGTCAGTCACTCGTGAGGATGAAAATCAAATAACAAAAATAATGGGCTCCTATTTGTTGAAGGGATATACCCTTCTGGACAGCCATTGCCCAAATTGTCAGGTATTTTACCCATTTATCTCCACAAATGTCACCAAAAACTGTTCCAATTACAGACACCACTGATGCGGACGAAGACATCAAACGATTACTGCATTTATTGCAATGAAATATGCGTTAAATCCAAACAAAAGGGTAAGACTTTTGGGGAAAAAACTCTTTTATTGAATCATTTAATTGAATACATAATTAAAATACAAATAATTATTTAATCAATGGTTGGGACACACATTAACTCAACGAATGAATGTTTAAATGGTTGTGCAATGATTGTAGACATCAAAGATGAGGATAACTCCAAAACTAGACATCAAAATGAATTAAATAGCGATTCAATTAATTTAAATACAAATAGAATTGAATCGAAAGAAGACATTGAGAGGACTGTTGCCATCGTTCACAAGAAGATTAATTGGGCCACAGATAAACTCAAGAGTTGCGAACAAATCAGTGATTGTATACAAATAATTAATTTAATCAAATCGAGCGCTGATCTAATTTTAACACTCAATCAGTTGACTCAAAGCCAGTGATTAATTTGTATTTCTATTGATTACTACCGAAAGAACTGATTTTCTACAAAATTATTAAATAAATAAATAAATGCTTAGAATCGCGAACCCGTCGATGAGAAACACAGTTTGAAAACGAATGGAAACTTTCCGCCTGTAATACAAATAACATTAATCTTCAATAAAATTCATTTTTAATTAAATCATTTATTTATTTAAATACTGACTCGGATTCGGAATCGAGACGTGATTGCAGAGAACCAATGCCTCCATAGCTTCGGCAACGCTTTCAAATTGGATCAGACCTGAAGAGCTCCGTTCGGCTGAAATAATTTCAATAAATTTGTAAAAAGGGTCAGTTTTTAAACAAATATTTTGATTTACTCTTTGATTGAAAGAATTTGACAGCACTGGGAATGACAGTCGAACTGTTTTTGAATATATTCATAATGTCGTCTTCGGTGACCCCATGCGGGGCATTGAAAAAGTGCAAAACTTTTGCCGGCGGAGAGATTCTATTTTTGGAGGCGGCCTCCGGATTAGTGAACCGATTGTTTCTGTTTCCCATAAAATCTTTGAACGACGGCGTGTTGTCTATCAGATCAAAGGGCTGTTGGACGTCGTTGAGGAAGGCCTGCTTTGAATAACTTAACTGCATTTTATGGTTGAAAAATGTCACGTTATTCAATGCATTCAGACATCTCTCCACAGCCACTGGATCTCCCATTTGAACCATAGCACAGCCTTCTTTGCTCTTTAAGAACTTGACCCGAACCACATTCCCAAAAAGACAGAACAAATTGAACATTCGGTCGCAATTCATTTTCTCGTGGTCTAAACCGTAGACCATCATAACAGCGCCCTGTTGTGGCGCCCCTTGTGGTGGGGGTGGTCCACCTCCAATCAAAGGAGCAGCACCAGGAGGAGGACCATAAGCAGGAGCGGGAGCTGCGCTTAAACCGACCGGTGGCTGTCGACCATCTCTATAACTGTTCCAAAAATATATTTATTAAGAATATATTGAAAATTAAGCGAATCTCACGGATCTGAAGGTTGCATATAAGGGTCAGCCATATAGGGTTGACCAGCTGTGGGAGGTCTCCCATAAGCATCATGATGATAGCCGTCGTGATGATCGGGGGCATAACCACCCTGGTGTGGAGCTGTCATTGAACTCTGACTCCTGGCGTCGGCGCCCATCATATCTGTATAATTGAAAAGAATGACTAAAATTTTGATTTTGAATAGAATTTAAGACCAAACTTACGAGCGTTTGGTTCAGTCAGAAGCGCCGGTCTATCGCATGGTTTGCCTGAAAAGTTGTAATCAAATGTTTAAATGACTTTTCAAACGAAAATAAGTCCAAAACTATAGGTACTATTCGTCTATAAATCATGAGATCTGCAGTTCAGAGCCATTACCACCACAATTGACACAACCACCAAAATAACCCCCAATTCAGGTCACATTTATTAAACCAAATAATCGAAACCGTTGAAGGCGTCCGTCGGATAAATGCCTGTTTATATGATTAATAGTTAACATCAATCGTTCGTTCATTTGTTGTCCTAATATTTCTCTGTATTTTACGTGATTTGATGTCTTCAGTATTGATGTTGTTATGGATTAATGTAATTGTTGTGACAAACAATTGCATAAATACCAGAATTTGTTGGCATTTGACTCACTATTTATCTTATTTTATAAATTGTTCAAAAAGTTGTTTGGACTCTAATTAGTATCCATTTAGTGGACACTTATTACATGTTATTTGATCTCAAGTTTATTATTCGATTATTGATTTGTGTTTTAAATGATTTCGAGACAAAAGTCGAATATATTTATTGAAAAGATTGGCGTAAATGTGATCGAAATGAGTTCACGTGATTTGATTTGTTGAGTATTTCAGTTGTTTTCGGATATTTTGTGCATTTTATTGGTTTTATAGCAAAAATTGTTTAAAATGTAAGCCTAAAACACTCACCTAAAGTGGGATTCGTGTAGTCATAGCTCTCATTATCGTTCTTATAGACGTTAAGACGAGTCGGCTGTAAAACAACACTTATTTTATAACAAAAATTGTGTAAATAATTGATTAGAAATTACTTTTGCATATTCTATGCGAAGAGTACAGCAGCCGGAATAGATGTCACAGCCATGCAGTGCCTGTTTCGCCCTTTTTGCTGACTCTACACAATCGAATTCAACCATTGCCTGAACGCCATTCTTCTTGAATATCACTATTCGAAGCACTTTTCCAGATGGAGAACAGATCTGATTGATTACATCCTAACCAAAAACTCGTTAATACAATAATTTTGCGCTCAAAATAGTTTCCTTACGCAAGTGATGGGATAAGCAGGGTTGATCACCGTGATCAGTAGCACGTGATTCACTCTATCGTCTTCTCTGTTCCACACAATAAACAATATTTCAGTAATTATTTGAGAAAAAAAACAATATTTTGTTAATTCATACAAATTTTTAGTATATTTATTAACGAAAGTAATGGTCTGAGAATTATGTCTGCAATTGATTGAAGTGAAGACACCGATCGACACATTGGGAGAGTGTCTCAATTGAGTGAGGCTTTGGGGTGAATACACTTTATAATCGACTTTAGGCTCATTGCTATCATGTAATCTAAACTTTATATAAGCATTCAATTGATGCCAAACATATAGGGAGCGATCCCTCTCTAAACTGTTTAAATTCATTTCACTCACAATTAAAATAAAATCAAAATTTTTAAGACGTTTTCAATAAAGAGATATAACTTAAAAGTGAAATATGACTGAAAACAACGAAATAGAAGTCAAACTGAGGGTAAGAATTGGGAAAATGAAAAAATATCTCATTATTCCAATGGAGCGGAAAGTAGTCTTCAAAGCCTGAGTTGACACTAAACTTGAAAACCTGAACAGAGATCTCGTTTTTCAACTTACAATTCTCACAATAATTTTCCTCTCATTATATAATTCAAGACATTATTCAACGAATCAAATCATTGTTTCAAATAAAAGGATAAAATTAGTCAAAAAAAATTAAGAACCGATAAAAAGGCGGAAAATCTGATAAATAAATCTTAAAATAGGTATTACATCGATTGAAATAAAGTGTTTTCTCTCACTTTTTCCCAATAATTGGTGTGAAATAAAACACTAAAATTCTTGTGAAACAACTCTTGTATTCATTAATAATGAAAATAAGTCTAAAAATAGACGAAACGATAAACCGATAATCAAATGACATTTAAAAGTCTCTGACATTAAATTGTTGTAACATTTGATAGCAATTAATGTTTTAAATATTTAAATATTTCACTCAATTAAACATTTCCTCAATTTATTAAAATTATGTCTCAAATGAAATGAATGAAAGCAAATGAGTGTAATCCGGGTCATAATAATCAGTGAAATATGTGATAATTGTTTACAATTGTAATGAAAATAAGTATTTGATTACCGGTTAGGGTTTGAATATCTTGAGTTTGAATGTCCGAAATAATTGGCGTTTTGGTTGAAATTCCTGTCCTATAAACACAATAATATTGATATCGAGTTCAGTTGAAAATAATAATAAAGAAATTAATTTCAATTCAATATCGCATATTAAGAGGTGAACCAAAAAATATTGAAGCCATCAACGGTTACCTCAATATTTTCAGCGGTTTTGATCCGTTTGGCCGAATGGCCGTCGTATGCCACCGCTGCCATCATTCCGATCACTTCCAATTTAAATAAAGATTACTTCTTTAAATTGTTTTATTAATTAATTAATTAATATTGGAGTCAATTAATAAGAAAATTACTGTTTGTTTGTATTCTTTTGTCGTCAAAAAAGCACTGATTTTTATGTATATCTGATTCGTTCACAAAATACGTCCGAATCGATAAACTTGTGTTTCATTAATTTTGAACCAGAATTTCAGGTATTGGCCCACATTGTTCAAGTTTAACCACTAACCTAGCTCATTAATTAAGCTGATCACGTTTCATAATTAGGAAGTTGTGTCCAAATTATTTATGGCCATCAAAATGATGTCATTTTAATCCAATAATACTTGCTTTTAACCAATTAAGATGCAAAATCTAACCTTTAACCATTCATTTAGAATCTAGATACATCATTAAAGCTATCTTAATTATCTTGCAATAAAAATTTTTGAACCAACAAAAACTGGTCAAAAGACATGTTTTTATTAATGGAAATAAAAAGTTTTATTAATGTTTTAAATAATT
>JAQGCE010000701.1:0-10976 GCA_034699185.1 Eupelops torulosus | reverse complement strand
AATTAAATATTTAAATGTATATAATATTTAAAATTTATTCTAGTGATGGCTTAATTAAACCAGAACCAATTTCATCGACATTTCAAAAATTCAATACATCTAAGGATTTGGAGTTTATTTGTTTTGGAGAATAAATGTTGGTTTCTATTATAGAATTATAGAAAAAAAAAAACAGAGATTTTTATATAAGAACAATCCTTTGTAATATATATATATATATATATATAGCTCCAAAGGCTAAATGAACTTGGAAAACTCTTTATTAAATACTAGAAAATTGAATAAAAGTTTGAAAAATATTTGCATTTAAATCAATTTTTTACAGCTAACCTAACCTCTAATGTATACAATATAGAAAAATTATTAGAGCAATAACCTTTTTTCAATTATAGATACATCTGGAATGGTATCTAGATGATTCTTTAATTTCCAGATTGATTCAAATTAAATAATTAATAATTTAATTTAGAATTGCAATCATGATCATTTTTAGATAAACTTTTATGATAGTTAAGTTTGAATATTCTATAATTTTAATAACTTTGTTGGTCTATTGGCCCTACTCTAGCCACTAGAGTCTAGTGCCTTGGTAATATGTGCAAAAATATAAATGGTAACTTAAGCTATTTGTTTGTTCAGTTAATTATAGTGTTGTATTTCAATTAAATTTCTCAGTTGAAATAAACCATTTATTTATTCTTGGTTAATATTAAGAACAAGAAAGTTTCAATTAAGAAAGATTTTGCTTGTTTAAAAGTCTCCTGAGTTACTGATGGACTGTTGTTGTGTTGACTGAGTTCAAAGAAAATTACTTTTCATCCCAAAAGTCTTGATTCCTATTAACCAACGATTGATTTGATTAACTTTTAATTAATTCTTAGGAAAAAAACTAATAAATAATTAAATTGTTTTCCTTTAAGTAAAGTAAAGGAGTTTGCAATCAATTAGTGAAGACTTTGATTCAAACGATTCTTTATAGAGAAGACCTTAAAATTGAGACAATTTGCGAGACTATAGCGACTGTAGTGACACCTCTTTTCGCATAAATAAAAAATGAGTTCTGTCTTACAATTTACCGCATTTCCAATAAATAGATAAGAAATTTATTACATCAAAGATAACAACTCCTTATTATCACTCACTAAATGACATACTTTTGAGAAAAATTTAAGAAATGATTAGATGAAGAGATTAATTGTAATCAAAATTAAGTGTAAATTAAGAGAATGGATTGATTGTTGACGTAATTGGTGGACAATCGTATGACTGACTGAGTGAATGACTCGTGTATTTGTTGGCAATTATTGCAAACTCTGTGTTGTCTGTCATTCGAGAGTCCAATAGCTTTACTGTTTGCGAAAAAATGGCTGAAGCGGTCGACGAAGACTCTGCCAATACATCTGATCCAAACGCAAAGAAGATTTCTATTATTATTAAAACAGCAAAAGAAAAGGAAGCCATTGAAATCAATGAAAACGAAAGCGTCCAAAAGGTTTGTCTCATTAACTGATTCTTCAATCGATTTCTTTGAAATCAAATTTAACACTCAATTGATTTCAAAGATAATTATCACAAAAATTGATTCAATTGTAAATAATTTGGTTTTGTTTGTGATAACAGTCATTAAAATTGTTATTTATGTGTAAATTGAGTCCATTTTTCCCTAAAAAATGAAAACCAAAAGCGATTTAATTATTTTAATCGACTTTTTCCTCATTTGTCGCATAAAATACTTAAATAATTATTAGATTTAATAAATATTTATTAATTTAAATAATTATTGTCTAATATTATCTTTATTTGAATTACAGCTCAAAGAAGTTGTGGCGCAAAGGTTTAAATCAGACATCGAACAGATTTGTCTTATATTCGCGGGAAAGATACTGAAAGACCACGAAACTCTCGACACTCACAGTATGTTTACCATTCCTTTCCGTTTAATCCTTGACCCTATTTGTCGAAGACCTTAAACAAGTCTTCGGTTCTGGTGAACCACTTTTAAGATCATTGACTATGACTTTGATATCTATTCGTCAGTTAAAAGATTTTAATGATTTTTAATTAAATATTTTTATTGAATATTAGAGACATTGCATTGAATTTCATCAGAAAATTATTAAACTTTTTTGCATTTGTTTTATATCTTTCACTAAAATTCTTTAAACGTTTTCATAGAAATAAAAGACGGACTGACAGTACATCTCGTCATACGTTCTGGAAATAAAGTATTTATCCCTTTTTTATAATAAATTTTTATATTTAATAATTAATGTAAAATTTCTTACAATTATTGACAATATGAACAAATCACTCACTTGTGATGGCTTTCTCCACATGTTTCGGGAAACTTTGTTTAAACTTTAAACTAATAAATTACAATTAAGTATTGCTATTCCAACAATAATTTATTAGTTTAAACAAAGTTTGTCGAGAAAGTCATCACAAGTGAGTGATTTGTTCATATTGTGAATAATTGTAAGAAATTTTACATTAATTATTAAATGTGAGTCACAATAACCTAATAATAAATTTTTATATTTTAATCATTTTTTTTATAACTAAAGTCTTCGACGCCTCCATCGCAACCGTCGTCACAACCGACGACACAAAATGCCGATAATATGTCGTCGATGGGCGCAAATGCTTTCGGTTTGGGATCGCCTTTCAATGGACTTCAAGGCTTAAATAATATGGGTTTAGGGAACAGTTTTAATGATATTCAACAGAGAATGCAAAGAGAGGTATGAGTCGGTTCTTCCATTTGATTTAGTTCTGATTTGTTTTAATTGTCATTCAGATGATGTCAAACCCGGATGTGTTGAGACAAATGATGGAGAATCCGGTAATTCAACAATTGATGTCTAATCCCGATTATGTGAGAACTCTTCTCACATCTAATCCACAAATGCAACAATTGATGGAAAGAAACCCAGAGATCAGTCATATGTTGAATAATCCGGAACTTTTGAGACAAACGATGGAAATGGTTCGCAACCCTTCAATGCTTCAGGAATTAATGCGAACTCAGGACCGGGCGCTCAGCAATTTGGAGAGTATTCCTGGAGGTTATAATGCATTGAGAAGAATGTATACCGAACTCCAGGAACCGATGCTTAATGCAGCGCAAGAACAGTTTGGTGGCGGCAACCCTTTCGCCGCTCTCTCTAACAATAGTAATGATTCGAATCCAGCAAATAACCTGAGAACAGAGAATAGGGACCCACTGCCTAATCCGTGGGCGCCGAGAACTACTCAATCCCCGACTACGACCACCAGTTCTGAGACCCCTAATAATACGACTGCGAGTACTCCACTCAATCCTTCGGGAATGATGTCATCGCCAGGAATGCAGAGTTTAATGCAGCAGATGATGGAAAACCCTCAACTCATGCAAAACACTCTGAACGCTCCTTACATGCAGTCAATGATGCAAACGATGTCATCAAATCCAGAATTGGCCCAACAACTGATTGCTAACAACCCTTTTTTCGCCGGCAATCCCGAAATGCAGGAACAAATGAGATCAATGTTACCCTCAATGATTCAACAAATGCAGAGCCCGGAAATGCAATCCATTGTTACTAATCCGCAGGCGATTCAGGTTTGACTTCAAATACAATATTAATAATAATTTTCATAAATTTTCTAAAAATGAGTCAATTTTTGATTAGTTTTTAATTTAAAGAGTTTTTTGGACAGAATTAAAATTGTGTTGAAATTGATTTTTCAGGCAATGATGCAAATCCAACAGGGAATGGAACAATTACAACGGGTTGCGCCCAATATTTTTGGAATGTAAGACAATTATTGTTTTGGTTTAGATTTGATTTAATTGTTTGTTCAAAGGATTCCGAATCCGATAAATATGACGAGCGGTACGACTACTTCTGAGACGAACAGCACAACCACAGGAACAACAAATACGACCACCGGAACGAGTGCTAATAGTTTGAACAATGCGGCCGCTCTCTCTCAGATGATGGCCCAAATGTTTTCGCCCCAAACCCCACAACAACCCCCTGAAGAGAGGTATAGGAGTCAATTGGAACAGTTGGCAAACATGGGGTTTATGAACAGAGAGGCCAATATCCAGGCCCTTACCGCCACTTTCGGTGACGTAAACGCAGCGGTTGAACGACTCCTTCAGACACAGCAGTAATGGGTTTTTGTTTAAATACTTTCTAAATATGAGAACACTTTTACTGCACTTTATTTTTATTTTTTGTTTGTAAGGGATTTGATTTAAACCAATATTTGTTCCATTTTTCAGCCAATATTTAAATTATAACAATTAGTAAAATATTAAATAAAATAATTTTAGTTAAATTGATTTGAAAAACAATGTGATTATCACTCAAACGCTGATTCCATCGACTTTTGTAATTAATATTATTATAAAAAGTTATGTTTTCAATGGCTTTAATCGAGTCATCGATTCTTTAATATCTTTTAAGTCAAATAAAGATTCTCTTTATATAACAAACCATTCATTAAAAGAATATTTCGAAGAGTTTTCTCTAATTATTCTCTCAAATGATTTGAAATTAAAAGTAATTTAATTAGAATTGAATTTTCAAAATTGGCGCTTATCTTATATTAAGTATTTTAGCCACAAATAATGTAAAACACTTTTAACCTTGGTTAACTCTTTTCAAACACCTAATTACAGGTGTATTTGCAACTTGCAAAGAGTAGTGGTAGTAAAAAAACAAGATTAGTTGAAATGTCGTCCTCTCTATTTTTATTTCAGGTTTATATAAAAACCAAGGGTATAGTATTCTATAGTGATTTGTTGAACAAAGTGTTGATCGTAGTGTTTGTGAGTCCTCTCCGTTTGAATGAGACTCGAGTCATGAACTTCTTATAGAGAAGTGCTTCCGAAATATCGATTAGTCAGAAGAAACAACTTCTAAATGATAGGCATAAGAAGCGTCCAATCGATTGGTTGTTCACCGATTGCCAACTTTAACCGAATTAGAGGCAAAGCTTACTGTAGTATAGTATGTATTCATTGTCAGCCCTTCAAAGCGACTGACACTAAGTTGGAGTCTAACCCAAAGTAAACAGAGTTCTGACTTAAACCCAACCAAAGCAGAGAAGAAGTGTTTTGAAAGCGAAAACCTGCGTTCAGTTTATTAATGTTAGGAAAGACTCTTTATTTGTTGAATGTCTGTCTGTTTCTCCCTTTTTGTTATCAATTATTAATTATTTGAAACCTGTTGTCCACTCAACCGAATCATCAAAACATTACATTTTATCCAAACTTGTGGTAAGTCTTAAACAATTGATTGCATTTCAATTAAATTTTGAATTCCTATTAATTTGTGTAAAACAACACAAATCTCATTGAAATTCTTGGTTTCAAATGATTTTCAAATAATGTTTGCGTTAAAAGTCTGTTAATTATAATCGTTTTATTCATTAAATTATTTTCACGACTTATTACACGTCTATTCATGTATTGTATTGTCCTTTAAATGCACGACTCTTTTGCTTAAAAAATATTAATTTTCTTAATATTAATAGTTTTTCCTTTATTTACATTAATATTATTGACATTCATTTCATTGGTTTTTGCGATAAAATGATTTCAAAATCAGTTTCAAAGCATTTTGTTTGAGAAAAATTATTTGTAATCTATTTTATTATAATTACATTTTTACAAAATTTTATTTCAATTTTCAAACAATTCAATAGTATTTTGGTTTTATTTCAATTATTGCTTTCAATTAATGAAAATATTTTTGAGTTTTTGATCGTTTAATGATTTTTTTCCTCATTTTATATCTCTTTCAGAAATTTTTAATTTCATAAGAATTTGGAAAATAACTGAAAAACTGATTTATTGGCCAAAAATGTGAATAAATATTAAAACAAATATTAAATAATTGATTTGTTTTTGTTTTAATTCGGTTTTTGTGTTAAGTATTGCTTTGATTTATGAGACGAGTATTGCATCGAAACATTACAAGAGTTTACTTAAAGTAATGATAATTACAGTGAATGTAATCGAAATCAATAGTAATTAAGTGATAAAAGCTATGAATCAAAATGTGTTTATCGATGGCTTCAAAAGCAGTGTTGGAAGCGGTCATCACTCAGAGATTGAGCTAAACATCAGTTAATCTGTTATTGATTTAATGATAACATGAATCGCACAATGAATTCAATTAATTTCATAATCAGTTTGAATCCGACTTTCATTAATTTGTTACAATTGTTGGCACTGTTGACAACTTTCCAATTAGTGGCCTCACATCCCTGTCTCGACAATAAGTGCAACTGTTTCTGGCAGAAGAACAAATTGTCGGCCGACTGTTCCCTCCAAAAGCTGACAACTCTCCCAGAGGTCTGTCATTTTTAATATTCGGTCTTTCCTTAAATCAAAAAAAAAATTGAATAAAAGTGAAGTCTTTTGAAAAATATATACTTTTTATCAAAAAAAGTATTCTTTTGAACAAAAATTATAAAACTTTCGATTATTTATTTAATATAATTATTAATGGTTTTTGTCTTTTATGAACTATAATGGGATTATATTATTAGTTTATGTATACAATAGATTCTCAGCTTTTTTTCCTAAGGATATTAACTTTTTTATCGCAAATATTTAATTTATTTTGTTGTAAGTCATTAATCACTTTTTAATTTAAAATGAGTTCTTAAGTTTAATGGTAAGGTTAGTCTGTTTTATCACCATGATCATTTTTTTCATAGTTTACTCTTTCAATGTTAAACAGAAAAGGTATTAAATTTTGACGTCTGAATAAATAAGAGTATTATTGATAAATACATTAATTAATGTTTTAGTGAGCAATATATTTGTTTTAACCTAGTTAATTCAATAAAATGTCAATTTAATGAGTTTCTCAATTAAATGGTTAATGTTTAGTCTCGCGTTTAAGGCATTAATTTTGTTGTTTAACTAAATTTAGATAACATTAAGTTGTTGTCAATTAATTTAAATTATTTGTCTGATAGGACACCGACTCACCCGATGTTCAGGCAATTAATTTGACGCGAAATAGTTTTCCCGAATTAAAGCGCAATATATTTTCGGAATCAAATTTAGTTAATTTACAAAAGATTTATCTCCAAAAAGGTTTGTTTCCATAGATTTTGTCATTTTATTCAATTTAATAGTTGTGTTGTGTTTGTGTTCAGTCGGTTTGGAGAGAGTCGACGAAAACGGTTTTCACAAATTGAAAAATTTGATTGAATTGGATATCAGTTATAATAATCTAAAGAGCATTCCCTCGCAATCGTTTGGTGCTATTCCTAAACTCCGGTCATTAGATCTCTCATCAAATCTGATTTCTGAAGTTCCAAACCATTCGTTTCGCAATTTAACAAATTTGAAGGCATTATCGTTGGAAAGGTATTAAACCGTTTCCTTAAAGTGATTTTGATTTTAAATTAAACTCTTTATTGAATAAAATGATTAATTGATTGCATTATTTGTCAGAAACCGAATCGCATTCATAGACGACAACGCATTCATAGGACTCGTAAATCTTGAAACACTCAAACTTAAGTAAGATATGGCTTTCCTTTTCATTCTATAGTTTAATATAAAATTCAATTTTGAGCTAATATTTTATTCAATAAAAATGCTTTGAATTTTTGATAAAATTGCGAACTTATAGTATATTTCAAACCTTATATTAGAATTTTATTATAATTTATTGTCCAATCATGTCTTAGGGATCAGCCTCTCAATCCCTGTGCTTACTTTCAACTGAATGTTCAAACTTTCCTGAGTTTTCATGAAAAAAAACTGATTTCCCTTAAGCTTATCGTTTAAATTTGATATAACCAAGGGTGTTCTCTCAATTTCAATTTTCTATTACCCATTTTAAATACCTTTCAAAGTTATAAAAGTGAATAAATTAAATGCCTTTAAACTTGTTTTGATTTGATTAGATTTTTCTGCTTACTCATTTCAATTGAAGAGCGCTAGGCTTTAATTTTTATTGGGTAGAACTTGGTCTTTTATAGCTTAAAGTGAAATTTATAGGTGAAAAATCTAATGTATTGAGCATTTTTTGTTAGTAATGTTAGCATGAGCAATCAATTTCAATATCGATTATTTTTTGCAGTGAAAACGTTTTAAAAAATATCCGGAGTCAGAGTTTATTGGCATTAAGTCACGTCCATTCGGTGACACTCAGCGAAAACAAATGGAATTGTGACTGTTCTCTTCGCTCAGTCAGAAAATTTCTTCTAGCCAATACCAGGATCAATATTCCTGATGAACCCAAGTGTGCCGAACCCCCTAACCATAGCCAACAAGTTTGGACACTAATGGGTCAGTAATTGATATTTTTTTCCCTTTGAATTGAATGTAATTTATTTGTTTCCGTCAAATAATAATAATTTGATAGCATTTAAAGTGATTCACAAAATTCTGATTCACTGAAATAGGTTTGGATTCGTTTCTATGCCCTCCTGTGATATCAAATTATAGGTATGTCTAATGCTTTACATTTTCAAATAGTTATATCTAATCTCTGGGTTTATTGCAAACAATTTCCGTTATTTTATTTCCATATAATTATATGAAATTTGTTTATTTAAACCAATTGTTGTGTTGTTCGTCAAAACCTACAAATTATTATTCATTAACCATTGTATTCATAGACCATTTATTCCATTCTTTTTTATATACAATATATGAAAATTGTCTGACACTATACACTATATATGTCTGGAAAGGTGTCGCCAATCATTTCACTTTAAAACACTTTAAATGAAGTAAATATTAAGTCTAAAAATTAAATAAATAGTTGAGTCAAATACTATTTCAATAAAATTTTATTTACTTAATAAATAAAAAATTTGGTATACTTTTTGGCTCTGGGCTCAAAATTGTATTTATGGCTATCCCGGGCTATTTCAGACAGTTTTTATTAAATGCTAAAATCGATATTCTTGGGAAAACATAAATTGTCATCATTTAAACAAAAGGTTATAATAAGTATTTGAAATAATATTATGGAGAGTTATGCGGTTAGGAATGAGAATTAGTTATTAAAGTTATTCGGTTGCATTAATTCCTGTTCAATACATTGACAGTCGTTTGCATTTATATTAAGTATAATATTCTTTATGCAGTTATTTAGTAATAAATTGTGTGTACTTTGGAAGCGAATAATCAAAGTCTAGCCTAAAATGAATACTTCTTTTTAACCCTAAAATATGGTTTGAATTTAATTTTATTGTTAAACAAATACAATGTTTATATGCAGTTCTTCGTCAAAGCCATCAGTTAGTGTAAGCGACGGCTCAACTTTGACGCTCGAGTGCCCTATAGTCCTGTCCGAAGATGACTCTCATCTACTTTCCATCCAATGGTTTTGGAAAAACCTTCCAATTCATAACAATTCCAAGGGTTGTGGCGAAGACTGTCTCCTTCAGAAACAAAGCCCACAGTATTTCCTTATCACTGAAATGACTCAATCAGACAGAAAGGTATACATTAAACGCTCTTTCCTTTTGAAATTGTGATAGATTAAATCAATTTCCGCTATCAATTGAAATGATGTTATCATTTGATTACTTATGAAATTCATATCCATTTCAATCCATTTGATAGCTTAATGCAAATATTCAGTGAATCATTGAATCACTTTTTATTATCATTTCTATTATTCCTCGAATACAAAACTATTTTATTTCGATTACTTTTATTTAAACTCTATTTCCTTCTGTCCCTCAACTCCTCTGACAAACTGAAAGACATTATTAAATGCAAAGAATTTTAACTCAAAAATAATCGATTGAACTATTTTTTTAGTTGAAGATCTCTCGACTGGAACTGTCGTCCGTCCTATCATTCAATTCCGGTCCATATTCATGTTCGGCCAAAAACAGTGCCGGTACCGCCCAGAAAGTATTTAATGTTGTGGTTACAGCACAGGACCCAAAAAGTAAAGTGACGGCAGCCGCCGCCTCTTCTGAATCTCAATTCGTTAATGACAGTGAAAACAACAAATCAAAAGGTTTTTATATTTTTTTGTCGACTATTCACAGAAATTATAATTATTTCTTCTTTCAGAAGAGGACGGAACAGACAAAGTAATCATTGGTTTGATTCTTGGAATCCTTTTTGGCGTTTTCTTAGTATTAGTTTTGTTGGGAATCTCTATAATTCTGTTGTGTCGGCGCAGACATAAAAAGCCAGCTAATAATCGGGATGATTGTGTGGCCGAAGGAACAGAACTCGAGAAATTGACCACAAATTCAAACGCTTCTCTTAAAATAAATCCGATCCAAAAGCCTCCGCGACTTTCGCTTAACAAATACTGTTCGGGTCTGTCCTCAAGTTCTTTGGTTTTATATTTTTTAAATCAATTGTTTGTTATGTTTTTAGAAAAAGAGATGCCAGAGGTTTGGCTCATAAAACATAACATTAATGGCAACTCTAATCTAATTCGTGACCCGACTTACCCCGAAAGTGATTATTCGACACAATTGTTATTCAATGAAAACTACAACGACTCACAAAACATTTCCGATTCCTTTATTGGTATTTATTATAAGTTTAAATCAAATTTTATTAATTGTTTTATTTGTTTTGAATAGAACCCGATGTAATTCATCCGTCGGCTTATATAAGGGAACGTGTAGTTCATATCACTGATTTGGACCAATTGAGTGTTCATTCAGATGGAACTGAAGTTTAATTTCTTTTAATATTCACTGAAATCATTCCAATTAATAGAAAAAAATACTTTAAATGACTTATTCCTACCTCTCATTCAAAATGATTTTGAATTTATTTTGCAAAACATTTTGTGTATTATATTTTCCAAGTTTTTAAAACTTATTATTACTTTAACTCTTATTTAAAGCTATTTTTTATTCGACAAATTAAATGTAATTTACATTTAATTTTTAAAACATTATCGCATTTTTGGTACTAACTATGAGTTCAGACATTAATTTAATCAAAACAAAGAAAGTCACAAAAAATT
>JAQGCE010000700.1:0-10990 GCA_034699185.1 Eupelops torulosus | reverse complement strand
TGGTCAGAACAGCGCAAATAGTGGTTATTCTACGTCTTCCTCATCTTTAGTCACAACCACTTCCAATGAGAGTGTTTTGGCACCGATTCCTGTCAGTGATGCTCGAAACAGGACTTTTTTGGTGGGAAGTGTTGGCATAAATGTGAGCTTTTATTTGACTCTTTTTAATTTTATAATTTTAAATAACTTATATTTTAATCAAAGGATTCACTTTTTGGCCGAAAAGAATTGTTACGACATTTTCCGAACTCAAAAATGAGGTTTTATTTATAAGAATTATTTTAAGAATATAACCATTTTGTATATCAGAGTATTAGTCGTTTCATGGAATATGAGTTCCAGAAGTGGTCCACAAGACTTAAACGATCTTCTTTTGCCGAAATCAATTGCATTTGTTCCGGACTTATATGCGATTGGTATACAAGAAGGGCCGTCCGCTGACATCAATCAAATGCAAATTCAAATGCAGTCAACTATAGGCGTGAGTCACGTACTGTTCCATTCGTCTACTTTAGGTGTACTTCATTTGTCCATATTTTTACGCCGGGATCTCACCTGGTTTTGTACAATACCTGAGGACGCGGTGTTTAACAATCGTCCGACAGTCACTAATTCGATTAAAACTAAAGGAGCACAGGCCATCTCATTTGCATTTTTTGGCACATCCTTTCTTTTCATTAATAGTCATTTGACGGCTCATCAAAATAAATCAAAAGATAGAATAGAAGAATACGAAAAGATATGTAATTCTCTTAATTTACCGAAGAATTTACGTCCTTTGAATCCTCAATACGAAAGTAAAGACGTGACCGCGAGGTTTGACTGTGTCTTTTGGTTCGGAGATCTTAACTTTCGTTTAGATATTTCGACACAAGAAGTCATGACAATCATAAACAGACCCCAAAATGTATTGAATGTCTCATTAAGAAACTTCAGAGATACGGATCAATTGACAAATATAATGAAAAATGGGCTGGCTTTTAATGGCTTCCATGAGCCAGGTTCCCCCAAATTTCCACCAACCTATAAGTTTAAGTATGGGTCTGACGACTACGACCTAATCAGTCAAAGGGTGCCCTCCTTTACAGACAGAATTCTTTATCGTTCTAAAAAAGAATCCCATATAAGTGCTGTTCTCTACGATTGGGTGCCGCAAATGAACTCTTCAGATCATAAGCCTGTTTTCGCTCTGTTCGATGTTCAGCTCAGACCTGGAAAAGATTTTGTCAATCGTCTGAATGCGGGTGCTTTCAACAGAACTGTTTTTATTGAAGCCATGAAAAAAAGAGTCAATCAAATGGATGGCAGTTATAAAAACGGTAGTCTTGTTTGCAGTCTTATGTAATCTTTCAAACTTTTTATAGATAATATACATATGTATTTATATACGTATATACGGGTAACATATTTAATGTAAATGATTTAGAATTACTTAAATTCAATTATTTTAATGTTAATAAATTAAGTTATATTTTATCTCAAATCAAGATTAGAGGAAACGATAAATATTTTTTATTTAAATAAATAAACTGAAAATTAAGCAAATTTTGAAAATTTTCTATAAAAAAATAACACTTTTTAGGTATAAACCAATTAAAACATTAAGCCTTAAAATATGTTTTACAAATCCCATTACAGATCACAATCAAAGTTTGAAAACAACTAAATTGAAGATTAAATTTGACATAATTTAAACAACAATCAGTTAATCAATTCCCTCAAAAGAGCTATTCTTCAAAAGAATTCAAATTATGTGAAGAAGAAAATGGTCAACAAATTATTTCCTTAATTCAAAAATTTAACAAATATACATGTATAATTTGCATTGTTCAATTAGTAATGTTTCTTAACATATTATTCGTCATAATATCTTCCATCGATTATAGTAATTAATTATTATTATTATTATTATTATTACTTTATTTTCTAAAATTTTTAGTTATAATTTATAAACAATATAAATTAAATTGCTGTGAAGTATATAAATTTAAATTTAAATTCTTAGTTTACATTCGAAGTTGCTTGTTTATTTTATTTAAGCTTGAAACTAGATATATAAATATGAATAATTTATTTGTTTCAATGAATATTTATTCGATAACACAACAAGTTTTTTGGATAATACAGAATGTATTTAATGATCAGGATACATTTAATCAAATACAGAGACATTTATTAAAATTTGCAACTAAATCATAAAATTAAAAAAAAATAGTGATGACCTAGTAAACCTAGTAAACCACTGCTCACAATTATTTAAAAACTGAATATAAAGAGAAATAAGTGATTATTTTTGTATTAATAAACAGAATATTTATTCGTCTTTAATGTTATGATTGTTGTCGTTATTATTCAATTCATGCCAAGCGGTCACTAAATGAAGAAATGCCTCTTCAATGCCGGCCTTTTGTTTGGCACTGCAATCAAAATATCTCATTTTATACTTTTTGGCCAAACTGTGGGCCCCATCACTGTTTACAACTACTCTCTCATTTAAATCAATTTTATTTCCCAAAACGATTCCGATTACTTTTTCTTTTCCAATCGCTTTGAGAGCTTCAGACAACCATTTATGCAAAGAATTGAATGACTTTTCATTGGTTACATCAAAAACGGCGACAATCAGTGAAAAATGTTTGGACCAAACCTTCTCAAAGATTTGTTGATAGAAATCTTTTCCGGAACAGTCGTAAAGAAATAATTCTATAGTTTTTTCACTTTTAGACAAATCTATTCTTTTGGATGATATTTGTATATCTGTTGTCATTAAATACTTATTCGGAAACTGATTTGGAAGACCCGACAATATTTTGACAATAGATGTCTTACCGACAGCAGAGTCTCCGATTACTAGAGCTTTGACTCGAAAAATATTCGACATTTTTTCAAATTTAATGATTTGTTTTCATTTAAACAAATGTGAAACCAATAGCAACACAAAAATAAATATTAATAGAATTCGTTTCTTTTCCAACAAAATTACATATTTTATAATATTTTAAACCAAAATTTTTTATATTTAATAAGAATTAAATAGTTATAAGAAAGAAATGCATTATGCATGCTCATTTCATTTAAAATTGGGAAACATTTGCAAAAAATTTATTAATTGGATGAGGAAAAAGAATGGTATTCACATTGATTCAACTGGTAGTTCACCCATCAATTTGAAACCATATAAAATTGAAACCTTCAAAGTTTAAGGGCATTAAACCCCCGATTTCAGTGATTAATCAATTATCAAGAGATTAATGTTAATGATTGGGACAGTTATCAACACAATTATCAGATATGAATTATACGAACAATTGATTTGTTTGAATATAAACTTTTAATTTCAATAAAAAATATTATTTAAGTGTTGTCTCAGAGATATTGTCCGCGAAAAACGACAACATTTTTGTCGGTTTCGTATAATTTAATTGAATCCAAACAAATATTTTCGGGAAGTCTTTCGGCCACTAATTTCCAGATATAGACCGCGATATTTTCTGCGGTACTTACGATATTATTGTCTCGGAAGTGGTCTACGTCTTCATCAATAAATTTATGGTCTAAATTCTTCATAACTGTTTCAGATATAATTGTCTTAAGAATAGAAATATCCAAAGCCATGCCATTGATGGCATCCACCGGACCCCTAACAGTCACCTTAACTCTATAGTTGTGGCCATGAATTGAATTACATTTACCATACAATCGGGTGTTTGTCTGTTCATCCAATGACCTGTTATTAAGACGATGGGCTGCACTGAATGTCTCCAATCGACTCAAATATACTAATGGTTGTCCACTACTATTCACTGAACACATCTTCTAAATACTAATCAATTAAATTAGAAAAATGTAAAAGAAGTTTAAAAAGAAAACAATATTTAAGACAACTTTTTAGTTGAAAATTTCAACTTGAAATTAAAGACAGATTCAGTAAAAATGAGTTTTAACTCCAAAAACATCTGTTATTTAAATGTTTAATCGATTGACTTTATATTGGTTTCAATGAAATACAATAATTGAAAAAAATAAAGGGTTTATATAATTAAAATATAATCAATGTTTAAATTTGGATCAACTGGTGATTTGTAAAAAAAAACTGTGAAAGAATGAGTGGAAGTGATGGCATTTGTGTCTAATACTCCCCAAATGCCACTTATTGGCAAAACAAATACATTTGACGTCATAACCCATTTATCAATGAATTCAAACAGTAGTACTGTTGAGCTCTAATGACGTAATCCAATGAATGCCTGAGTTTGTATGCAATGGTTTTGCTGTGAATCCTGTGATTTGCCACAAACTGCCACATAAGACATAATTACTGAGACATCATTTGGTTTTCCCAATACTATCTTTAATCATTGATTGATTCCATTTCGGATATCCATTAATTGGTGACCAACTTCACAAATGGCAAGTCCTAGAACTAGAAGAATACTCCAAGAGTTGAGACCAAAGGACGAAAACAATGTATGAATTGATGTCAATATGTTTAACATTTTTTATTTTTTTTCGTTTTAATAAACTTTAAATTAATGGCAATTACTTTAGTACTGTTTTGAGTGCAATGCCTGTAACCCTCAGTGGGTGAGTGTCTCATATGGTATTTGGATTTGTTTGGACTGTTCCGGTAAACACAGAGGACTCGGTGTTCACCTCAGGTTTCACTTCTTTTTTTTAACTTTGTCTTAATTTTTGTCTAAACTATAGCTTCGTTCGGTCCGTAACTATGGATAAATGGAAAGACATTGAACTCCAGAAGATGAAAATTGGAGGCAATAAAAAGGCTAAAGAATTCTTAGAGTCACAGAAGGATTGGGATAAATCTCTGCCAATGACAGAGAAGTACAATACAAAAGCGGCCGCACTCTATAGGGACAAAGTATTGCTCAATACTTAACCAAAATTAGTTTTAATTAAATTATCAATAATTAGATATCAACTGAAGCACAGGGAAAGAAGTGGTCAATTGAGCGCTCGTCGGCAAAAGATTACACTTCGCGCATAATTCCGAAACAATCTTCAAATGTAAACTCAAACGCATCCGTTTCATCCGTTTCTAATACTAGAAATAAAACTAATGATTGGGAGGAAAACGAGTGGACTTCTAATAGCTATCAGAGGTTTATTCAGTTTTTCACTTAATTTTAATACAAATTTATTTATAATTAATTAGTTGTGAAAACAGTTTTGACGGCCAACAGATCACTCGTCAAAAAGAAGAATTTTTTGCTCGAAAACAAGAGGAGAATATGTCGAGACCTGAGTATTATTTTTGTTTATTCATTAAAACATTTGTCTCATAACTTATTAAATGTGTAGTGGAGTGGCTCCGAGTCAAGGGGGACGCTATACTGGCTTCGGATATAACGCCAATCCTCCTCGAAGTCAATCAGATTATGGAATAGATAACACCTGGTCTTCACTCTCGACTGTAAAACGAAATTTTGTTTATTAAATGTTTTAAATTATTATATTTTTAGGGCTTTTCTTCGATTGCATCGAACGCCACCCGTTTGGCGGCCAAAGCCTCCGAAAGTGTAAGTCTTATCAAATAATTTAATTTTTAAGTTAAGTTTTATTTTGTGAATGATTTTTATGGTTTTATTTTATTTTATTTGTTTTTTTGCACGTTTTATGTCATATCAAATGATAGGCTCTTAAATTGGGTTCAGTCGCCACACAAAAAGCCACAGAATTAGGCGGTACTGTCAATGAAAAGGTATTTCCGAACCCCAAATGCATTCGTTTTATTATTTTATTTTTGGTTTAAAATATTTTTGAATTGTTTGGTTCGGTTGTAAATCAGGTCAAAGACGGGACAATAGTTAATGATATTCAGTCACAGGTCTCTGTTTTGGGTTCAAAGGTTTGTTTTCAGACAAAATTCTTTTATAGACTTTTGTTTAATATTATATTCGATAAAAGTTCGCAGATTTAGGTAAAAAAGGTTGGAGTGAAATGTCTTCCCTCTTCAATCAGAGGTCGCAATACACGGATCCCAACTCAGAGAACAGTTACCAAAACAGTTATCAGAACAGTTATCATTCCGAAGATTTATTCAGCTCTTCGTCGTCGTCGTCTTCTACACCTAATCATACGGCGGACACATTTGCGGGGAATGCCAACGAATCGTCTAATCTTTTGAAAGAGTCTTCACCGCAAAGACCGAAGAAAAGCAGTGCTAACGGTTCCAACACTAGGATTAGTAAAGAAGAAAAACTCTTAGACTTCGGTAGCGCTCAACTAAAACCCCAAAAGTCAAATTCCTCCAAATCAGGGAATCCCGATTGGAACACGTCGTGGGACGACGAGGCCTGGACTAAACTTGAAGTGGAAGCCCCCAAACCCAAAAAGAATTCTAAAAGAAGTTAAGTTTACATTTGTTTAGGGAATCAATGAAATGATGTCATCAGTTATCTCTCGATTCGTATCTTTTTATCATAAAATCATGAAATTAATGGAAAAATATTGATATCATTCCTCTGTTAATCAAAACAACAGATATTTTAAACAATTTTTCTTTTATTTACTAAAATAATTAAATTTTTGCGAATTTGACACTTATTTTGACTAAAATTGTTGTCATATTTTATCTATTATTACAATAAAGTCTATTGTCTTATGTCTGTCCGCTTGTAATCAATTCAAACCATTGTCGGAGGGCTTCTCCCATAACAACAGGTAAACCATTAATATCTCGTAATAGGATGTAAAAGGGGAAAGGGAACTTCTCCATATATGACTCGATGCGTACGTTCCCTGTATTGTCGAAAATCGGGACTCGAATATCAAGAATTGAGTCTTTGCTCAACGGGTTATCGATAACAACAAAAACAGTGAAAATTCCCAATTCTTTCATTTTTCTTATCGTTTGTTTAACTTTTTGTTGTCCTTCACTATAAATACCTCTTCCGTCGGATACTATTATTAGAAGTTGAGAGATGTCTACACTTTGAGAACCGGTCACACGTCTGGAAGTCGACATGATTTCGATTACCGAAAGTAATAGGTCTGCAATTCTGGTTTGATCCTGTTCAAAATTCAACTGTCCACAAAACACAAATTGTTTTTAAGTAAACTAACAATCAATTGAAACAATGGATACTTACTTGTGTCAAAAGTTTAACACCAGTGCTATCATTAAATGGTTCATTGAAAGAGTGCAACAAATTAACTGTCTGTCCAAAACTCATGACTGCGAGCTCTCCGGCCTCTAAAAGAGATAAAGATTTGCCCAAAAGAGCCAAAGACTCGAACGCCAATTGCTTAGACTTATTGTCAGCCATAGAGGAGGAGTCATCGATTGCAATAACGATCTGATACTGACGTTTACTCGGTTTAGTTCTTCGCAACCAAATCTTGTCTTTTCTGAAATCACTAGCGATATATGCGATCACTTTTCTCATATTCAGACGTTTTCCAGTCCTATAATCGCCTTTCAATTTAGCGGTTTTTGTCGGTTCTAACACCAGTTGTAGTCTTTCGCACAATTCATATACGAGTGGACACACTTTGGTCTCACATTCCTTCCAAACTTCAATCATAGAATTCATATCTAATTCTTTGGTTTTTTCAAAAGCGTTTTCATTCGATATTTTATCAAAAGTATCGTTCATTTCTTCAAAATCTTTAGAATTGATTAAATCAACTGATGTATGAAAAGTGGATTCATTGCCCCTCTGGACAGTCAGTGTCTCAATATTTTGGCCTTCAATTTGCATTAACTCTTCATTTTTAGCTTCGCTTTCAATATCTTTGGTATCACCAGAAATAGGTTTATTTTTAATGGAATTATAGTCAATTGGTTTAATGTGTTGTACTAGTTCATCTTTCTCGTCAACTTCCATGTCTTCAATTTTGTCCAAATCGATGTCATTTTTATTCTCAGTTTCTATGTCTTCGTTTTGTTTAAGTTTTTCTTCATTAGTGGCGATATCAATGACCTGATTATTGGCTTCCAATAGAGTGTCGACGTGTCGGTAGAGACTAGAATTCAATCTTTCATTTCCTGGATCATTTTTCTCATTTATCTTATTATCAGAAACATTGTCTTCGGATTCGTTTGGAACCACTTTCTGTCGCTTAACATTATTATCGTAATTGTCAGCCAAAGAGCGGGAATTCTCTCTCTTATTATTTTGTCTCAACTTTTCTTCTTTAACTTCTGAATCATTGAAAGCGAGAGAACTAATCATTTGTTGTCCACCAGAAGTCGAATTATCTCCAACTAATGTTTCATTGAATCCGTGCTGTTCTTCAACCGTTTCATTCTGTTGTCCGCCATTTTCTGCATTTTGGTCGATACAAACATCGGAAGAATTTTTAGCATTCATTTCATTTTCTAGATTTTTATTGTTTTCATCGAAACCATTCATTTGATTATTCGACAAATTGTCGCTCTCTTTGTTTGGATTAAGACTCGATTTTTCTTCTTCAGATTTGATGTCTTTTTCTTCGTCTTCTATTTCTTCACTTTTAGTTTCATTATTAAAATTTTTATCTCCATTTTCGTCCATTTGATTGTCAACCTCTTCTTCACCACTTAAGTCAATGTCTTCCACATTCTGTTCGTCTATTTCTGACTGTTTCTCGTCATCACTCAAACTCTGACCAGAAATCGACATATTATCTATATGTTGATCAATGTCTTCCTGTTCGTCGTTGTCATCTTTATCATCTAAAGTAATATTTTCGGGGAATTCTTGTTTTGTGTCATCATTTTTGGGTTCATTTTGTTTATAGGGATCGACTCTTTCGTCTTCATATTCGTCGTTTTGTAATTCATTTTCATTTATTTCTAAATCGTTTTCTTTATCTTCTTTTTCTTGACTTTCATCCGAATCGTTTTTAAGATCTTTATTTTCGTCTTTCGCCACAACTTTATTGTCAATGGAATCCTTTCCCACAAATCCCGTTTCATCCTCCTCTTGGTCTGAATGTTCGGAATCGATATCATCGTCTGAACCCCAAACCTTTTCATCCAAGACCTCTGAGTTATTGTCGACGTCTCCCATTTGGTCCTCTAATTCTTCATCGCTTTCTTCTCCATCGGAACCACTTTTATCTTCGTCTTCTTCTTTGTCTCCTTTTGAAGGACTGTAAGCTTTTCCGTCGAAATCATTTTCCATTTCAATTCCGTTGTCTTCTTCTTCAATATCTCGTTCTTCATTTTCTTCAGATCTTTCCGCCCCTTCTTTGAATGCATCTTCGAGTTGGTCTTCACTTTCTATTTTATCGCTGATATCTTTAGTTCCCTGTCCTTCTCCAAGACCTCCGTCTTCAACGTTCTTTAATTGACTTCCGCTGTCATTCTGTTCGGTTTCATCGCTCAACTCTTGCGGTAAACAAAATCCATTTTGAGTCAAATCCGAAAACAAAGACAATAAAATAAGAAGTAATTTGTTTGATGTCCTCAAAGAAGATACCGAAAGAGTCAGAAAGTATTCAAAAAACTTGAGATAGTTTTCAATAAATGGGTAAATATTTTTGATAATTAGTGCTTTGAATCGAAGACAAGTCAAAGAGTTTTCAATCTTTTCGTTTGATATTAAATCAATGTTTACTTTTTGTAACAAATTTGAGACACATTTAAATGTTTTCTCAATTTGAAAGTCATTCAAAACATTATTTAAATCGATTGAATTCAAACAATTCTTCAGTAAATCTTCTTCTTCTGAAACAACTTCTTTCAAATCATCAAATGATTTATAAATTTTTTCGATCGACAATAAAATGGTTTTAATTGATTTCACCGAATATTTAGCGCTTAACTCATTATCTTTTTGGACTTCGAAGCTTTCGGTTGAGTTTTCAAATTCTTTGTTATAAAGATCTGAAGACTTCACGAATTTGGTGACCAAATGATTGCATTCTTCAAATAAAACCGAAAATTTATTTTCCAGATTAAGTGAAGAGAAGTTTTGATGTGAATAACTTGTTTTCAAATCAAACACTAAAGTCGACAGAGTTTTGTAGTTATCTTTCAATTTAATTAAATTATGTGACGAATAGATGACATATTTTTCCACAAATTCAAGTTCTTTGAGTTTAACAATAATTTCATTGAATTTTAAATAAAAATCATTTAAATTATTTTTCGATTCATTAATGTTCTGCGGATTTATAGGAAAATTTTCAGAAAGAATAAGTACCGGATCTTCGACAGTAGTGCTCAAACTGTCCAACAAATCAATTGAACGCAAAATAAATGCATTAATTCTGACGATTATATTTTGAGCAGATTTTAAATGATTCTGAAACTCTTCATTTGGAATAATTAAAGAGATTTGACTACTATTATGATTCTGTAAATTCTTCAAACTTTGTGTTATAGTTTTCAATCGATTATATGTGAAAACACTTTTGGAAATTGTATTTCTTTTGTCGATAACTTTTTTCATTAATTGTGAAGAAAATCCTTTGATTCGATCAACTGTTCCGACGGATAACTGTTTGTTAGGAGTTTCGAGTCCTGATTGAAGTGAAACAAAACGAGCCAAACATTTATAGAAATATTTATCACAAGAACTTATGTTTTGACTCAGTTGTTGAGAAACTATATTTTGTTGATTACTATAAACGAGTGGACCCGTCGTTAAAATAATTTCATTTAAATCCAAATTTGTGTTAATCACTAATCCTTTTCTGTATGAAAGACCCAAAAGGCTCAGAGTTTTCATGAGATCACTCAAAGCCCTATGTTTTCTATTCTGGATGTGATGAGCGCTTTGTTTCCATTTGGTCTTATCTTTTATATCATTGGATACTTGAAGTTCACTCAATTCTTTTATTCCGATTATTAGATCCGAAGTGAATTCTTCAATTGAATTGATTTTGTTGACTAAAATACAACACTTTTTGACAGTCTTTTTGGATAAAAGCTTTGATTTTTTGATTAAAACATTACTTCTCTGAAGAAATTGATTATCAATTGGAAGAACTATTTGTTCCCTATTTTCTGACTTAATTTTGAAATCTTTGACAAATTCTT
>JAQGCE010000699.1:0-10993 GCA_034699185.1 Eupelops torulosus | reverse complement strand
TATAAATGAATGTCAGATAAGAGATGAAACTCATTAATAATTAGAGCACAGCATATGTTTCAAGTATAGAATCTATTGATTACTGACAATAACTCTGATCTGATTTTTCAATGAAAACAAATTCATTTCAATTATTAGTCGTTTTAATGATTTTTATTAAAAAATGAATTATTGTTTTCGTTTTATTTATAATTCACTGGAATTTTATTCGAGACAAAGGTATGGTTAAAGTGAATCCGGCGATTGATGTCGACCAATTTGAGCTAAATAGAAAGCTAAGACATGCCTGTCCTCGGATTAGACGCTGGAAGTCCAGAATAGATGAGGCGGAAGGCGATGTCCATAGAATTAGAGAACAGGCCATCAATAGATCTCCAGTTTATGTGGCCGTTCAGAGAGGCAGCAGAAATATCCAGATAAGGACCAAGACTAAACCAAAATGGTGGCGTAAATGGATTCAGGAGGGAAAGAAGTTTGGGTTTGATGTATGGCTTACATCTCAATAGATTTTGTTAATTAAATTTTGTTTTTAATTTAGGAATCGTTTGCGACTCCCATTCATATCTCATCCGAAGCCTACAGATATCAAAGACAGGTATCTTTTTCTTCAAAGAAGTCGACCCCTCAATCATCACCGCGTAGATCACTTCCTGTTTCACCGGTCAAAACTGGAATTCATTCGCCAATCAAAGTGTCTGTTCTTAAAAATGAGCAGTTCTACAGATCTCCGAAGAAAGAACACCTTACAAAAGGTGTGCCTTTACTTACACTAACACCAGTGCCATTAAATCAAGTGCTCAAGAAAAAGGCCAGAATGGTTGGTCGTGTGTCCACGACATTCGGCAAAAAAGGACATTGGGTTGAACAGGACGCTAGTTTGTTGACTGTTCCAGGCAAAGAAGTGTATCAATGTAAGTGTTCTAGCTAAATATTTTAACTTATAGTAATACTTCCATCAGATGTCAGCGAATCTGAAACCGAGACCGAAGACGAAAGAGAGAAAAAAGGCGGAGAAATATTAGGAAAACTATTGTCTCCGAGTGAGTCATTACCTCCTCTTTTCCTTAACTTAAATAATTATTTTGTGGGTCAGCACATTCCGCAACCGATTCTATTAAACGAATGGCTTCTGCCAGACGTAGGGAAAGCCCACAATCACCGAAAAAGACACCAAAAGAAGGGAAGGACGTCAGCGAAGAAGAGTCTGAATCTGATTCTCATCGTATGAATAATTAAATGAAGTGATTAATCGATTTCTAAAATGTTTTTCAAATGTTTATAAAGTGTCTGACAGTTCTGCGCGAATCAAAAGAAAGATTAGAGCCGCCGGTCAGACATCACTCATCTTTTCTAGTGGAAGAAGGAGAAGAGAAGAAGACATTCTCGAAGAGAGTGAAGGTCTGATTGATTTTAAACAAATTTGAGACATTTAATTGTCATAATTGGTATTCATATTAGAGGAGGGTAGACCCAAAACCTCTCGAGATAAAAGCGCTACTCTGAGAAAAATGCGAGCGACGGGTACTGTGAAGGCGGCACTATCGCCATCAAAAAAGGATCAGCAAAAGAGCCCTCAAAGTATGAACTGAACAATGAATGCAATCCAACCAAAGAATAGAATAAAAATGTGTTTTAATTTGTCAAAAGTGACGCCACAACTAATTAAGAAGAAAATAAGGGCCGCCGGTAAGACATCTGCAGCCTTCAGGCCTCGAGGAAAGAAAGAACCCATTGTTGATGAGTTTGGAAATGTTGTTTCGGATGAAGATATCTCTGCAGAAAAGAGTAAGAGTTTATTCAAATTTAAAAGTAACAATCCGTGATTATCAAACTCATTTATAAATTGAGGTCCTGGTAAAATTGGATCAATATTCAGGAAAATCAAGACAATCGCCAGACTGTCCTCAGTTAATAAAGCACCCGATTCTAGTAAGTTATACTAAATAATTAATTTAATTTATAAAACTATAATTAATATAATCGATCGAATCTGACTTTAGATAATAAGTGTAATCAAAGTCAATTAAATTATTTTAATGCTTTACCTAGGCCCAACTCGCATAGGAGGCCTAATGATGAAGATGAGATTCTTGATAAAGCTTTCACCACGTAGAAAAAAGGGTTCCGTTTCAGAAGGTATTAAATGAGTTTTTATTAATGATTGAAATCTAAAACTAGAATTTTATTCAATTTATGTAATCATTTGATTCTTGGAAAATACAATAATTATTTTTATTTTAAATAATTAGAAGAATATGAAGAGGAAGAAGAAGATGAAGAAGGTATCGTATTTGCTAAGATCATTATTTTTCTTATTAATTATGTTTTATTTTATTTCAAAGGAAATGTAAGAAAAGTCATTAAAAAGAGACCAAAAGAAAAATCAATAAAATCGGTAAAAGAAGATGAAACTGAAGAGGAGGAGGAGGAAGAAGAGGAGGAAACTGAGCCCAAAGAGAGTATTATAAAAAGAATTTGCGGAATATGCTGTCCATGCATCTGCCGCAAAAAAGAACCTGAACTAATGGAGTACGAGTCGGGTTCAATTAGCTAACTATTAATAGGTTTCCCTCAAATTTAAGTAATATATTATGTTTTATATGTTAAAAACAAATCTATTTTATGCTTCGGTTCCGCCATATGTTCGGTACAATTGTGGATAAAGTGGTGTTTTGTTCTGATTGAGCGAATAAATTGAATTTCCTCTCAGTCTATAACCTGAGTGTCGGTTGAGTTCTTCCATAAGAAATTGTTTCTTCAGTTTCTTATTTTCATCGCATTTCTTACAAATACAAGAAATAATGCACAAAAGGATTCCGATCAATAGTAAACTCATCACAATTTTAAAGCCAAACCAGAATCCGGTGTCAAATAAATCAAAATAATTGTTATTACGGTTGTGTTTACAACTTTCCGGCTCATCCCTACCATTGCCACAGTTGTCGACTCCATTGCAAAAAAATTTCCGATTAATGCAAATATTGTTTCCGCAGTCAAACAAAAAACTTTGTTCACAACTTCGATCAGCACTTCTTCTTTGATCCGAGTCTTTGAACTCAAATAAAGTGATTATTATCTCGAAGTCTTTGTCATCTCTTATAAAGTTGTGATTCTCAGCAGTGGTCATGAATTTGATGACAACTTCGTTAGAATTGTCTGAATCGTCAGTGAAGAAGTACTCTTCCATTTCACGTTTATTATGGATCTGTCTCCGGTCGTACCAAAGGTTTGTCTTTCTTTCGTCAAATTTAACCACTAAATAGTCTTTGAATTTATGAAATTTTCTTAAATTAATGTATTTTATATTAATATTAAGTCCGGTGTCTTTTCCGCCATTCCCAATACGGAGCTGACAGTCCAAATCTGGTTTATAACCGCCATGACTGGCCTTTATTATTACCGAAGGCTGTTCCTCGTCCACATAGATTTTATGATTGATTGTGGTGTAGTGGCAATAGTCCTGGACGTATAGCACCGGCACTCTCGGGTCAGCTTTCACTACATAACACAAATTCAAAAATGAATACCAAATGAAGAAATATTTCGCATAAAACATAATGATTAAGAAAAGGGAGAGTTGAAAATGTTTGGCAGAATATGTGTCAGGTGAATTCAAATTTAAAATTAAAACCACAGAAATAAATCGAAAATAAATTCATTTAATAACGAAAATTATTCGCCAGTTTTTCGTCTAAATCGGGAACACAATTAATCAAATAGTGACTAATTTTTAGTGTATTTGCTTTTATCGACTTTCAGTTCAATGAGAAGTAAATCAATTAAGAGTTTGCTTTTGAATAAATCAAATGATAAGATAAAAGAGCGTTAAATACTATGGTTTACTCCAAACTTATTTTGTCCGCTAAGATACCGCCACAATCGGGAAACTATATCCAATAGTATCCTCACTGGTGTCGACTGGTGGATAAAAATCATCAAGGACAAGCATACCATTAGACCAACTTGATTTTGTGACTAAACTTTGCTCGGCTTCCTATACTTGAGGCAAATATTAGAAATATTATGAGTTCTGAAATGTTTTGTACTAAAAATTGTTGATTAGATAAACCAAATGATAACACATTTAAATCAAATGATTTTACTTTTATTAAATGTTTATATTATTGACTAACCTTCGTATTTAATTAATAGTCATATGCTTGATTGTTTATGGTAAAAATTATCGTGATTATTTTGCAATCAAATTGTTTAAATAATTTAAATTGAATTAAATGATAATTTAAAGCGATTTTAAGTTAAAGGACTAAAATTGATAATAATTTTTAGTTATCTAATAATCAGCAAATTATATTGATTAGTTTAAATTTAATCTATCTTATATTAACTTTCGAAACTGATTTTTGAAAGTTTTATGCAAAAAGTCTATGTTAACTAGACAGTTCAAAAATATGCTGAAAATCATTGATAACATATTATCTTGGAAAATTAATGCTATTTTGAAAGTTCAATGAAACTAAACATTTAATTATTTGTATTCAACAGTAAATAAGTCATTATTTTTGTTAAATTATTTGTATTTGTTATTGAAGTAAACATTATTTTGCGAATATTTGAGGAAAATTTTAACTTAATCTATCAGAAATTTTCCTAGATCCAATTGTTTATGGATAGAATAATCTTCTTTGACTCCAAGACTTAATATTTGTTTTTAATAAAATAGTTATTTTCTTAAACTTTTGATTCTATTATCAAAACCTATTTTTGATAATAAAATGTGTTTACCGAGAATAGGTCGGCAAATGTAACAAAAGGGTAATTTCCTATTGTATGAGTGGATAATAGGAGTGCTCAACTCAATCATACTTTATCGACAATAATACATTTATTTCAAACAATGAAAGATTGAGCTCTTGTTTTACGTTGTTCAAATATTCAGTGCAAATGAAGACAATTTTTTGGAGAAATATTATTATTAAAAATAGAAAGGTTATATTGTAATTGACTTGGTTGATGGTAATCTAATAAAATAAAGCCTTTACATTATTATTGATTAAATTTAAGCTTTTGTTTGACTTCAGCCGAACCTCCAGTTAATGACTTAAGGCTTAGTGATTGCAAGGATAGCATCAAAACAAGTCTATGTAACTTCACTGCATTGCATTGAAATATATGTACAATAATTATTCTGTTCGCACTCTCCCTGCAATGAACACAATAAAGTATTCGTGTGAACACTTTTGGCTCAAGAAGTTTGAAATTAATCAAAAGGCCTAGGCACAAAACTATCTGAATTAAATTTATTAATTCTTTTATCAAATAAAAAATTACAACTGAGTTACTAAACAATCAAATGAGCCTTGCACCAATGTTCTACTCTTCGGCTGCTTCTGTTGCTTTCTCCGAATGATCTGAGTCTGCTTCTTCAGGTTGCTTTTCTGGTTCATCTGCATCAGAAGTGCCCTTTGTTTTTGCTTTGACGGCTGCAGACAATTCCTCTTTGTCTTGTTCCATCTTCTTTGCAATCCTTTCTCTTTCCTCAGGTGAGACTTCAAAGCTCTGTTGTAACTTTTCATAGTTAGCCCTGGCTGTTTTGTTCAAATTTTCAATTCGATTATTGAACTCTTTCTTGAGTTCATCAAACTTAGCCTTTTTCAAGTATAAGAAACTGCTGTCAATTTTTATGGAACAGGTGTCGGGACTGTCTTTGGTATTACCAGTAATGCAGATATGTTTACATATTTCGTATTCGTAGGCCTTCTTATTATTTTTATCGCAATAGTAGAGGTTATCGATGTCACAACCGGTAGCGCCACACCATTTCAAGCGAAGTCCACACATTATGCCCTCTCCATCACAACAATCACATTTTCCATCATTGTCCCCAATATTACCCCCTTCTCCTCCTCCACTGCCACCACCTGATGGTGCTTCATCTCCAGAATTTTCTTCACTTTTCTTTGAAGACTCAGTGGTATCCCCTCCACCTTCACCTGACTCCTCGTCTTCGCATTTGAATAAATCAAATCTAGTGATGAAAACAAAGAATATAAACAAATTAATTAAATAAAATTTATTCATAATTTCAATAAAATTTTATGAATGACTACACTATAAATGGCACCAAAATGGTGGCCATATGGACAGCATATGCTCTTCATTTCTATTAACTACTAATTAATAAATAAATAATTAATTAAAACTTTCATTTATTAACATATTTTCTTATTTGCAGTCTCTTTAAACTTTAGTTCAAAGCAATAAACTTGGATGTTTTTTAAGGCTATCAGATTTTGCAAGCGTTTCAAGTATTTAACATTGTTTTAAGTAATAACTTAATTTTTAACAAGCTTATATTACGAAATTCATTTGAATTTCTATTCCTCTTGGTCATATTGTGTGCCACAGGTCACTTTGTTGATAATGTATTTGGAGCACATACTGCATCTGTATTTGAAGAGATCGATCTCATTGACAACTCCCAGGAATATGCCGTAAATACCATATCTTCGATAGCTATGAACTTTTTAATAGATATTTCAGTTTTGCAATTATTAATAAATAGATTTACCAAAACGGGAGAAGACATTCCTCTCTTGTTTTTCTTTTTCTTCGACTACTTCAGAGACTGATCTGGCGATACGTTTGTGAGGTTTGCCCAAAGTTTTTGACTTTGAATTAGTCTTAGGATTAGGTGAAAGACCCAAATTTCCATTCGTGTTGTCATTTGTTTCAATCACTTTTCCAGTTATGGCAGACGAAAGATCAGAGTTTTCAAATCCCAATAGACTGTTGTTATTGGAGCTCTTGGTACTTCTATTCTCTTCGCTTTGAGATGACTCGGGTGCCACTCTTGCCCTTCGAGCCATTATTTATCGAGAATAATGTTGTCATTCAATATCTGCCTTCAAAGCTGTCACCAGAATTAATTTAATAGATTAGATCTTGATAAAATTAATTGCTTTGCACAGAGAAAATATTTTCACGAGTATTTGTCAAGGTAATTTGCTTGATTAATTAACACGAATAATATCAACAGATTTATCATTAATTCTGAAAATTCCTGAAATTGTTTTTTAAGTCAATTCTTGGTTGCAATGAATGAAAGTAAATGAGAATCAAATCATTAGATTTTTAATTGAATTGATTTTTTGGTCCAAACCCAAACCTACCCATCCCTATAACCAAACCCCATTTGAATTAATAATTTTGATCACATATTCCTTTCTTTCTCTGTTGGCTTCACATAACATAATATGTGATAACCGGAGCGTAAAATTAATGGCAGACAAGACTCGGAATTTCAGTACAGAATCTAATGTAAGGCACAGGTAGTCACGTAAATGTGATCAGAGACTAGTAATTCCCATAATATTCTATTTATAAATTATACATAAATCACATTTTCAAAGAAAATCTATACAAAACTCATTTTGTCAAAAAGCACATGTATTTCATATACCTTTTTATTGAAATATTGAACCAAATCCACAAAATAATTATATTTCAATAATTGTTGGAATTTAATTTTCAAAATAAACTAGGTAATATAATAAATAATGAATACAAAATGAGTAAATTGTAATAAATTTGTATAAAACAATCATTTTTTATGAGAAGAAAGTTTGTTATAAAATATTATATTCGATGAGAACCGCAAATACAAGATAAACTAGGTATATACAAATTAAATATATTCCATGAATTTTCTTTGACTTAAAACGATTGCAAATGAATAGAGCCAGAGATGAGACCAGACTTATCGAGATTGTTGTGTATAAAAGGGTTACCATTCGGTTATAAAACACCTAATCGTAGGAAAAATATACAATTTTAGTCATCAAATGATTAAATCTTTTATTATTTACTTCACGTCCTTCCTCTGGTTTGTCCACTAAAAGTATTGTATAGGGAAGGCCTAAACCCAGCAACAAATCTATTTGTTTTTTAAGAAAGTTAATTTGAAAATTAAGTGATATACAAATATATTATTTGAATTAATTACTGAGCAAGGGTCCACCAAAGCAGGCAGATATTCCAATGCCGGGATACCCATGTCGAGCCATAGATAGGTCAGCGATCAGGTCTATTTCAGAGGTCATTATTTGAATTGAATATATTTTTTGTTTAAAAATAGAAATGATATACCTCCTAGACTGTTACCCCAGGCAAGAATTGTAAGACCCAGAATAGAATCACTCAGATTAAACATAATTCCGAGTGTTTCCAAAATATTGATCACTTCGTTGGCGATGGCGTTAATGAAGAGAACAGAAACCCCAAAACCAATGAAAGCAAACACATTATTATAAATCGGGGGCTCTTCTGGTTTAGAGGTCAGGTATATCAGAACTGCTACCGAAAGCGATACTAATAGAAGCAAGGACCATAAAGGAAAGTGATGCGTAACCATTACATCCGTCTCTATTTTATGTAGTTAAAAGAAATTTTAAGTATTTTAAGGAATTCCATGAATTTTGAGTTATGATGGAGTGACTCACTTTGAAGAAAGTATAGAGTGACCTGTGGTGCAAATATCACATTGAGGCAGGTCAGAAGTCGACACCAATTATTTTTAGGGCTCTCCATATCAACCACAGGAATACAAAGGGTCATAACGAAATAGGGAATAGCTTTAACACATTCCATCACTTTTTTATACCAGGGATATTCTGGCCATTGGATTATATCAATTGGAAATACGTGTATCGTAAACTCTTTGGATTCGGTCAGTGCCCTCTCCATTGACAACACAGAAAAGATAGAAGACTGAGATATGGTTGACATTTGAGATTTAAATTTGATTTTCCTCTCATTTTCGGTATAATTGATCTCATCTTCTCTCTCAATATTATTAAAATTTGAATAATCTTTGTCAAAATTTCGTTCAATAACATATAGCATATTCTCATGATGATGATGGGCAAGGTGTTTGACCTTTGAATTAGCTCTACTGTGTCGGGGACTATGAAAAGTGCCTTTTCTGTAAAATCCTGAAAAATGAAATTAAAATATTTTTATAACAAATTATTTTTTCCAATATTTCACTCCATATTAATACTAAGGTTACAGATAAAAGCGATTGCAAACACAAATTTAATCTTACTGTTGAGAGCACTTGTATTCAAGATCATTTTGAAATACGCTTTGATAAGATGCGTTTAAATTTTAATCAACTAATTATTAATTAGGTCTACAGTAAAGAGACTGTAAATCATTTCTATTCACCGAAAGGCATAAAATTTTAATTATTAAAGAAAACAATTTTTAGATAATTTTAATGACAATTAAGTTGTTATTTGACAGTGAAATTCACTGATATGAAAATTTGGTGATAACCAGGTGATTTATCTTTTATTTGATTGATACCCCCGTAAATCTGCATAAAAGCTAAAGTGGGAATTATATGTTCACTACCTTGATGATTTATTGTAAGAAATCTGAATGTTATTCTTTAAACTCGTGGAAAATATTATCATTTTCTCAGAAATAAAAAAAACTCCTTTCACTGAAATGAAGTGTGTTTTCCATAAAAGGAATTTCTTTATTATATAACACACATATATATAAACTTGCAATAAATGGCTGTATCTATGAATAAATTATATGTTGTTTGAGGTAATAAACAGTAATTAATTGTCGATTACATGAATTATTGTGTAATTTTCTACTGAATTGGTAGGAAATAAACAAGAATGAAACAATTGTTATAGTTATAAAATGCTCTTGTTTACTTACTAGTCAAAACAACATCATTTTCATCTTCCAATGTTTTTGATCTTTGCCTTTTAGTGGTTAAGTTCTTAGTCCTTTTGAAATCAATTCTAGCTCCAAAATCTTCGGGGTCTTTATTTTTATCGATACCATTTGATATAACACTCAATTCTGTGGAATCGGTGGAAGTGTCGTCTGTTTTATTCTGTTCTTCTTTAGCTTTTCTGGTCTTAAGATAGAAATAGCGGCCGATAATAACGACTCCGATATAACAGATATAAACCGCGACTAAGGCTAAGGTCAATGACAAAAGTTAATAGTTAATTGATATTTCCTTCACATGCATTCGCATTCAATTAAATGATTGCATTCTTTGTTATCTTTTTATATGAAATTCAATGAAATATCAGATTAAATACCGATTGCATTCTTCAGATAAATCCTGGCCTTCCATATAATGAACCAAACCATAAACGAGGCCCCGAGATAGAAGGCTATGTCCCGGATTAGTGGTCTTTGCATTACTTCAAATTCACCGGTCAAGAGAACACTTCCCACAACTACTGTGGTTACAAATATACCGGCGCCTAAATGAAGGAAAAGATTATTTTTAGTCTAAAATTTGGTTATGAAAGGAAGTACCCCAAAGTGAAGAGAATATGAGTTGTGGCTTTGCTTGAGCCACACCACTTATAGAGGAAAATATATCAGGAGCACCATTACCAAAAGCCAAAAATGTTACCCCCTTTTAATTGAAGGACAAACAATATTCTAATATAAATTCGATAAAATATATTTTGTGTTTATTTACGGCAATATTGTCGGGAAGTCTCAAAGTCTTCGATATCGTCAAAAGGGCCGGACATAAGCTTTAATTAAGTTTTAATTTTTAAATGAGCTTGCATATACAGATAATTAATTTAATTATTACTACTCACAACTCGTCGGCCACAATACCCATAACTAAGAATAGGAATAATATGATTGTGAAGAGTAGGCAAAGGGAACCGGCTCTATAATGGTCCCCAATATCGCAATAAACCAAATGAGTGAAGTCATAAATAATACCATCATATTGACAATCCTCTGATTGCTGGGTGAAATTACATTTTTCCAGACTAGAGTTGAATGAGTTAACATGCAAACACTGAGGGGATAATCAAAACTTAATAAGTTAACAAGAACAAACTTCACATAAATATTAAATAATTTGAAAAGGACAGTCAATAAAATAGCATGAATAATTTACCAAATTTTCTAATGACATTGTTGTTTAATAAATTCAAAATAAATATTCACAATAAAAACGACAAACTTAGCT
>JAQGCE010000698.1:0-10998 GCA_034699185.1 Eupelops torulosus | reverse complement strand
GAAAACATTAGTTGATGAGTAAGCTTAATAATTTTATAGCTTGGGTTCAAACACACTCTTTTCTTTCCCTCTGTACCGCCTGAGCGGTGCTGGTCCTCCCATAATTTGTGCACTCTAGTTGTACCATGCATAGCTTAATTTATTTAAACGGACGACATTAAAGGACCTTATTCGTGATTTGGTCCCGTGATCGGTCCCATGTGCCGATTATAAGGCCCTAGCAATCGGCCAAATTTCCAAAATTGTCTTTAAGGACTAAATTGTTGTATATATGGCTCTCAAGAGATGGAGGGATCACTATCGGTGTCCTTATAAGTGGTATCTCCTTATGTGGTTTAAAAGGCCCTAGCAACGGGCTGTTCTTTGCCGAAATGGCCATAAATGATTTATAAGGACCGACCTAAAAGCACGTCTGTTAGGGTTTCAAAAGTGTTAACATTTATTAATATTATAGGTATTTTGTATCACATTTTATCCCTAAAACTACACTATTTTCTAAACTAATTTTTAAGTTTTTACATTCAAAGCTCTTATAATACATTTTCATATTTAATTAAGATGTATATGACCTTGGTTAACCTATCCTTTAAATAATATAATTACTAGCATGGTGAAAAATTCAAAGAGAGATTCAAAATATCCAAAACATTTTAAAATTAAAATAATTTTTATTAATTTATATGAAAATTATTTACAAAAAAATGTTATTTATTTCAATGATATAACTCTAAAATAAAAGAGGTTTTCATTCGCTATCAGATGAAGAATAAGCGCATAAATTGAGTGAAATGTTTGGTTTGATGCTATCATTACTATTATTAATAGTTTTTGTATTCAAATTGTCCTCAATTTTCGACTTTTTCTTAACGACAACTAATTTATCGATTTTTCTCTTCAATTGATTTTTGGAGGAATTGTCGATATTTTTATCACAATTTTTATTATCTTTAGAATCAGTGAAGTCTTTGTTAGAGTCGCCAAAAGTGATGCCAAACTTCGGCAGCACTTCTTCCTCATCGGAAGAGTCACTATTGTGTTTACTACTGGAACCGTTCAACTGTGCCAATAATTGCTGTTCTTCAGCCTCGAACTCCCTGTCAATGGACTCTTGTATCTCAAGGGCTGTCATCTGTTTGACATTATTAGCAAAATTGACCGGCGCTTCAAACACCAGATCCTTATTTCTCTGATTTAATTCTTTGAGGTCTTCGAGTGCTTCCAGATTTTCCATTTCCCGTCGCGACTGTTTTGTTCGGTTCTCCAACAGTTTCATTGGATTTAACTTTTCTTCCTCTTCCCTATCCTTCTCTTCCTGGACAGCCTGTTGTTCAGCCAATTTGAGTGCCTTAAAGTTGGGTGTAGCACCATGCTCAACCTCGTAGTCCATGTTCTTTGGATCAGTCTTGAAGGTGATCTCAGCCATACAACGCGGACACTTGAAATAGAAACGGAATATCTTGAGTCCCAAATAGTCCTGACTTTCAACCGTTTCTTTTCGTGCGTTAAACTTCTTTCCCTTTGCGATGTAATCCCCGCATGTGTTGCACCGCATATTGCAGGGGGCCATCAGACGCACAGTGTATTGACGGTTCTTCGGCAGACGAAGGCGAGGGATCTTCGATGGATCGAAGTCTGGCGGATAGTATTTCTGAAATTATAATATAATTCATTAGATTTTCATTCATTTTAATTGAATTAAAGGCTGTTATCTATTAATTAGACAATAGTTTGCCTCAAATGCTAACGATTTAGAACTGATTTAAACAGATTTAGAGAACACTTTTGAAAATTGTTGAGTATTTTAGTGAATAATATTACAAATATTAGTGATAAACAGTAATTGACTTACATTTAAGACTTTTCGTTCAGACATTTTCTGGGGATTAAATTATCGCTAAATTAAATTATATTCAATTAAAGATTAGATTAATGTAAACACATGTATTGCAAATTGCAATTAAAACCATTTGTTTTCATCAAAACTGAGATATGATTTCAACTTAATTGTCATCCGATAGAGAGCGCAATGATTTTGTTTCAACTCATTTAACTCATGAATTTCATTCACAAATGAGGAGCGAATATATCAAAGAAATGGTTGGGTTTAAAAGTAATTAAAAAGCATTTGCTTTCAAAGCAGTTTTGTATAAATGAGGGCAAAAATAACAGAACGGATGTTTGTTATCGTAATAGAGTTTGTGTTCAATACAATGACTTTATTAAACATTGTTTGTGAATAATCCGGTAATACAATCGAAAATCGTATACAAGAATCGATTAATCGATGGCTTTATTTGACATAACATTTGACTCGCAATCGATTGCAATAGTTTTCAGTGGTTTTGAAAAATAAAAGCAAAATAACAATAAAATAATATTTTAACTTATTTTTTAAATATTTATTTATTGGTATTTAAAATCAAATTAATTGTATTAAAATTTATTAAAACACATTAACTATATGTCAACAGTGAATGTATATTAAAATAGTGATGTGTTTAAGGGCCGCCAGTGTGTGGACAGTGACCGAGAGTTTGCGGGCCGTAAACACAAACTGACAGTCCTTTCAGTCCTATTCATAGCCATTGATATCAATAACCGCTCTATCAGTCAAACTGACTATCAGTTTATTTAAGCGTTTTTTGACTGATTTTCTTTTGATTTTTTTTATATATTATTTAAATTAAATTTTTATATTTAATTGAGTTTTTAAATAAGTTTCTGATTATAAATATAAAACAATTTTCGCCGTTTTTTGTCCGATTGAAATGTCATCCGATAAGAAAGTTTTGAACGTAAGTCCAATTCATTCATTTATTTATTTATTTGTCTTTTAAATGGCATTCAATTTCATCAATGAATTGGAAATTTGATAATTCATTTCATTTGTTATTTTATTTCAAATTTCATTCAAATTTAATACTCAAATGTTTTTATTTGTATTTATTTCTATTGAAAGTGAGATATAATATCTGTTTGTCTTATATTATGTCTCATATTATTTCTCAATTACTTAATAATTAACTCAATTTTTACCTTTAATTGTCTTTTTTGTCTATTTTTAGTCTTCGGGCAAAAGTATAAGTTATAACGGCAAAGGACTGGCGGCTAATGGCAAGCCTTTGACTAATAATCGGTTGTCGACCAAAGCCAGCAAAGGAGTGGCAAACAGTCCGGCCTCAATCCAAGCCCAGGCCGCGGCCGCCGCTATGATCCAGCCGTATATCAACGCTCGGCTACAGAATATGCAGGCGTCGGCTGCCTGTATGAATGTCAACCCTTACCTCCGATACAACCCGGCATTCGCAGCGGCCGCCGCCGCAGCCATCAATCCATACGCGACCGCAGCGGCCGCTGGATATCCGCAGCCAAACATGAATTCAGTGAGTCTTACCATTAGATGACCGTTACTTTCGGGGATTTTCTGCCATTAATGCGATCAGTTTTTAATCTTTAGTTAATCCAAGATTTGTGTCACTTTTTTGACGAATATTTGGTATTTTTTGCTGAAATTATCAGATTTTGTGATAAAATTTGCCACAAATTTATGTCTTTTTTTTGTTGAATTTTATTTTTAGATATATTTTCGCGAAAATTGATTTTTATTTTAATTTTAAGTTTTCTTTTGATTCAATGTTTCTTTAAATTCTTGGAATCCAAAGATAGGGTCAGTCTTGGGATTAGATTTCAGATTAGATTTCTTTGAAGTCATGAGTTTTGAAATTTTTTAATTAATTTTCGATAAACTTATCTTAAAAGCTGTGTTTCTGTCCATTAAAACGTAATACAAGTCTTCGCGCTTTTCTATTCTGTGCCCTTATAATCATTTGAGATAACAGTTTTGTTGCTATCAGTCCTCTCCTCTTATGTAATACCAGTTCTTAACAATTATCTCAGATGTGATACAACTGTTTGTCTTCAGATATTGTTCTGAGCTTTCAGTTGTCTTAATCGACAGGAAAGTTGTCTTTTGTTCACAATTGTCAGCGCAATGTTGTTATGACAGCCAATACTCTCACCAATAGTTTGGTATCAGATTTGATATATTTTTTTGCCACAACTGAAGACTTTTTCCCTTTTTGTCCCCTTTTTTCATCTCTGATTACTTCTTAAGACTTGAAATGATTTGAAACTCTTTTATTGAAACTTCAATTATTTTATGTTATATATTGATTATTCTTGGCTTTTCATGGTTGAGCTGGAGTAAGGCCAGGATATTTCTCAAATGCCAGTTATCCGGTTCTTATCTGTCAAAAAATCTGACTAAAGGTTAACTAAAATATGTGTTAAATTGAGATAAAATGTCTTTTTTCGTGAAACACATTAATAGTGATTAGCCTTTTTTGGTGCAAATAATTTTGTGTTTGTTTGCCTGGCTTTTGGAAATTAGTTAGCTTGGTGATTTCGTTGATTGCAATTTCTCTATTGTGTGAACTTTTTTATGTTAGTTATTTGTCTTTTGGCCGGAATTCTCGTCAGACTATTAATGAGTGAACAGTCATTAGATGGCAATCGTTTTTTGCAGATATATCTGTTGTCTCTTTCGATAAAAATCTATTAATTTGTTTGACATTGTCTTCGGGTTTAATAAAAATGTCTTATTTTTAGCGCTCATTACTCGCAATGTTTGCTGTCGTTTGGATTTATTTGTATTTAGTTTTGTTTGAAAATATTTAAGCATTTTTTTGTCCAGAAATTGATTTGAGATTAGGTTCTTTTCGTTGAGATTTCATTTGTTCTCCTCTTTAGTCAAACGTTTCTTTTTGTTCATTAACTAATAGTTAATCCTTTTTTTAGTTACAGTCAGAGCTCATTATTTTTGATGTTTTATATGTTAAGTAATATTTTATTGTAGGAAATGATTAAATATATGTTTGAATAAAATATATGAAGTCTTTTAAAATTATTGATTTTTATTTTTTCTGTAGATTTTATTATTATATGAAAAATGACTGAATATCCGCTTCTTTTAAATATTTTTGAATTATTTTTAAATATAATTTGTTTTTAAAGTTCGGAAGACTTGGAATGGTTTATGTTTTGCTTTTTTATGAATTTTATTTAATATTCAGTGAAATACATGATTCCGACTGGAATTCAGTTTTTAAGTTATCTTTTTCTTTATAGAACTTGTGTTCGGATCCTTTTTTCAATTTGAATATTAAAGTGAAATTAGTTTTCCTTTTATTCACTTTTTCTCTTCACTAATACTATCTTTCATCTGATAATCCGTTTATATGTCATTTAAATATGTTTTCAATTTATCTATAGTTTGAATGAAAAATATGAAAAAATTGCAAATATTTTTAATCAATTCATTTTAGCCGAAGGTATATTAACTCCCTTTTGATAATTCTTACTCAGTTTTTATCATTAATGTAAGGCTAACTGTAGGCTAATTTGTATGCTATAACAGGAATTGACTGTAATTTTAATATTGAAGACATTAAGATTAATAATAATGTTATCAATCAATTATTGAAATTAGTTTTTGATTTTGAATTTAAATCATTTCTTTTACCTGTTTTTTGAATATTTTTGGCAAACATTTCGTTAATAAATCCGAGTCTTATATCTGTTTCTCTTTAATTAGTAGTTAAAGACTTATGTTTCCAAACATTTGTCGATTCATTAGCCAACAGTTTAACACTATTTTAGATAGTTATGTATTCTGTGCCGTCTGTTGGTTGGCCCCCTAAAAATATGTCAATTAATTGAATGCGAGGCAGAGTTCAATTCCTGAGCTGTCAATTACTGCACATCTTTTTCTGTTAAAGAATTTTTTGTTGTGAAAAACACTTTTTTGATAATTAGAGCTCTTCTTCTCTACAAAACTTATTATTAAAATTGTATTAAGTTTTGGAGTAATTATTGATTTTTTTTTATCAACTCTTCAGTGTTTCCTAACTCTCGTGCCTCTTATTAGGTCTATTAATTGGGATTACCCAAGGGTTCAATTATGTTGCTAACACTAGCTTAAGATAAATTGTCCTAGTTTGTTTGAATAAGGAAGTATTCAATGTTTATTATTCAATGTATTTTTTTCGTGAAAAAATTGGATATTTTCTATTGTTGCTATCTTAGAATTGAATTTCAAATCATCCATAATGCTTTTATTGATAAGATTTGTTCAGCCAATTGTTGGCGACTCACATTGATGACCTCTTCCTATCCCGGGTTTATCTCATTTCTAATAGAATCGATTTGTCGATCAAATGAATCCACTCTCGACTCGATATTATTTAAGAGTAGAAACAAAGATAAAGTCAATCGACTAAATGTTGATATGAGTGGAACAGTTAACTAATTATATGACCTCGTATTCTGTAAATGAATGAAAGTTCGCCATTGAATTTGAAACACAAGAACTTGTATTTATTCGTAGCACTCCTTCTCTATAGTTTTAGGTTTAATTTCTGCGAACAGATGTACTCATTATTCAACTTAGGCCTCTATTTTGGGTTAACCCTCATATGCCGAATACCTATTCACCGAATCCCAATTTGTTCAACAAAACTAACTTACATTCACTAAATTGGACAAATTTAACCTTTCAAAACTTTAAATTGTAAAATTTATCTTGCTAAATTTATTGAAAAAAGTTCTTGCCAATTCTAAGCTCAATTTGAAGCCAAGTTAATTTTGTCCAAAGATTTTATGTGTTGACAATCAAATATTTTTGGCAAAAGGAATAATGAGTTTAGAAAATGAGTTACTAATCTCTTTCGATTAAAATTTTTTGAATATTTTTGGTGAACTTAAATGTGTATAATTAAGAGACTGGGCATAAAGAGAAAGGATGTTTACTCTCCCTCTTCATATATTTCTAACAATATTTCTCATTTATATAATTTGCTTATTTTCAAAGCCTGTGATCAGTCATAGAAGCGGTAAAAATCATATTATTTTATACATGATTTAAGTGTCAGACAAATAAATTATAAGATTTTTAGTTTATATACTTAAGAAGTGGGATATATAGTAGTTTTAGGTATTAAATATATACCCCCTCTAAAAATAACAATAATAGTTGAAATGGTGAAGATTTCTACTAGATTATTTTTAAGTAAAAATAATATTGGAATATTTAATGCAAATTATTAAAATGGATTATTTTTGCGAAACTGGAATTGTTTAAGTGCTTTGCTAACTTGTTTTTATCAAAGCCGGTATTGAGGATAACCATATTTTCTCAATATTCAGTAATTGAAGGCTTGAACTGTCAGTGGATTTGACGCTAATGTTATGCATAACATTTGATTTAATGGAAACTTATTTTTGACTAATTATTAGTTTTTCATTGAAAATGTAGTAATTCATGGGTTAGTTAAGAGACTTAAGAGTTAATTAGATGTTTGTGCTCTTCTCTCTCAAGGAATATTGTGAATAAATAGTGAATTATATGCCGGTTCAGCGCAAAATTTATTTTTTCACATCATATGGAATGGCTTTATATACACATAGAGACTATTTGGTTACCAATAGTTATAGTGATTGCCAGCAGCTCTCCCTTCTGTGCCTATGACTACGATCGGCGGCGTTGTAGTCGTCGCTCATTTTGTTGTGTTATGTGTCGCTCCTGTTGTCTATGAGTTAGACTTTCGGGTTTGTTATACGTATTTGAGTGACTGTATGTGAGTCGTGTTTATCCACGAGTGAAAACTTTTTCTCCCCATTATATCACTAAGCAGTTTGTGTCAGTCGTTCCCCCAATCAGTGGATGACTTCACTCTTGTATTGAATGGAAAATTTTGTTTCGCCGATAACTCCTTCGTTAAAATACTAATAATAATAGTAATAAATATGAGTTCTCTTATTTCATATTAACTTTTTAGTAGTTTTTTTGCGCAAATATTCACTCATTTTCTCGCATTTGTTGAACGATTTAATAAAAGATAAATATTTATGTATTTTTGCGCTCAGACTATATCTCAGTATATATTGTATTACAAAATATAAGTTTTGGTCTCATCTCTACTCAAATGTTTATTTGGTTCACAACTCGACTCATAAATGGGATTCAAATGATATAAAAATTCCGGACATTTATTATTATTTTGTTATTCTTATCGCTTGTTGTTATGCATTCGTAAATACTCTTGTTATTCAATATTTTAATAGAGAATTTTGAAATTGAATTCACTATTTTTACTCATTTTTTTGGTGGAAATTGTAAAATGACTTTTGGTTTGAATTAAATTTGTTTTGAATCAGTGTTTGAATTAAAGTTATTTTTTGGTGCATTCAGTCAAAAATTGTGTTAATTGTTTTGGCAATGAGTTGAGTAACTCTTTTAATAACAATTTTTTGTTCAACTTTTGTCTCTGACTCTGGTATACGACTCTCCCTTATGAGTGGCGTTTGATTGTTTGAAGCGAACCACTACTTAACAGACCATTCCTTGGAATTTTGTTTTCTTCGATTGTTTTTGATTTTTATTATTAAAAACACTTATTAAGAGTATTAATGTCATCCGTAGTGGTGTTACCAGTGCTGATACAGCGGTAGTAGTGTTGTCCTATCAAACGGTGCATACAGTGCAAAAAACGCACAGTTGTGTTGTTAATATCGAAATCATTTGGGATGTGGCCATCGCTGTGTTGACGCACTGGCATATCTGGCCGGCCTTCAGTTGTCGTGGATATCAATACTAAACACTAGTCGACTCTCTTCTCTGCAACTTTACGTTAAAACTCGACTTCCCATTGAATACCGAGTTTTTATAAATTATTTTTACTTTTATTTTGTATTTGAGTCGTCAGTCTTTTCTCTGGTTCTCTCTCTGTGTTTATCTCTATTCTGTGTTTTCAGTTTCAGTCACACTCTCTTTAAAACAGTCTTACTCTCTGTCAGTCCTATCGTTTTGTAGTTTTACGCCTTCTCTTCAGTATTGTAACTGTTTTTAAACCTTTTTAACCATTGGTTTACTTTTTTTGATGTAATTTTTGATAAAGTTTTTCGTTGTATTCACTCTCTGTTTGTGTGCCGTTAAGTCTCAAAACCCGTTTTGCACAGTATTTCTGTTTTAATGCACTCTTCTGTCACTTTTCCAATGTTTTTCTAATTTTATGCCAAAAATATTTATTGATTTTTGTTATTGTCTTTAAATCAAACTAAAAATGACTATTAGTTGACATTTGTTTCAATGTTTGAACACTTTTTCTTAAGTCAATAATATTGTCAATAATTGGTTTTTGTGGTCATTGAGTGACAAAAAAATATTACCGAATTGTTTTGTGTTTAACTAATCGATGGTTATTTTGATTACCACTCATGTGATTGGCTCTTATTGTTGTTATTTATGAAGAAGTATTGATTTGAATCTAATTAACCAAAAGTACTGTGATTTTGGATGAAGAGCGACAACTTGTCGTATAGTAAAATTGTACAGCACTCGATCGCCGAACACACCACTGGTGTAATCAGTGCTCAAATGGATTATCATCCGCACCACCACCATAACCATAGTCAACAGCCATCGGCAGTGACGCCACAGTCGAGTGTACAGAGCCGTCAAACTAGCCGTCAGATGGTTGGCTCAAATCAAGGCCGCCGTTCGCAACACAACCAAACAAATACTGTTTATAACAATCGACAAAATAAGGTAAACATCGCTCCGTCCTATCGAACAGTTTGATATCCCTTTAGTCAAAATCCTTCTGAAATTGAATTGATTTTATATTATTTTTGTATTTTTCTTTCATTTCATTCCTCAGTTTTTTGTCATAATATGTCTTTCATTTCAATTGAATTCATTTTAAGAATATTTTATACATTTTTTCTAATATTTTGTTATTTCAAATATGAAAATAAGTTTTTTCATATTTCTTATGCTGTGCTGAATGTCTATTGCTGTCATAAATGGCGGAATAAACTTCGAGGGAATACCAGTGGGAGTTGACTGTTGCCTAATACCTTTCCCTCCCTCTCTTTTCTTTCTTCCTTTACCTCTTGTATTGTAATTTCTGGTGTATTACTGATCGATAACTTTTAATATTTTTTTATATTGAAAATGAACTAATATTGTTATCAATTATATTCTGTGCTCTATTTATGTGCCAAATATTGGTTTTGCAAATCAGTTGAATATTTTGTTGGTCTTGACTGAGCTCTACATTTACTGTCGCTATCCGTCAAATGATTATTCAAAATGTGATAAACTGTTTTTCGTCAATAGTATTGCTTTTATATTATCCAGAATAGAAAAATATTCGTCTCAATGGTTATCAGTTCGTGACTTCTGTTCCAGAGATAGTGCACAGACTTCTTGTCCGGAATATAAGTACTGCACATCTCTTGACGACTGTCTTAAATCTCTTGTGAAACAATTCATAATTTAGGTTCTGATTCGTGGCTCTTCTTATTCACTATTTTGGTTGTTGTGATGTATTGGCGCTTCTCTTTTGATTATTGATTGCATTTCAGTGTCTGTTTTGATTTCCTGACGATTCAAACGTCTAATCATTCGCTTTACTCGTCAGTAGTTTTTTTTCACTTTCCTTCCCTTTCTCTCTGAGTGTCTGTTCTACCGAATCATAAGATATTCTCCTTTTTTCGGCTACTTTTACTTCTGCCTACTCATTGGGGAGCACAGGGATGGCTCTGACAACTCCCTGAATGGCAGGTCTGCATTGTTGGCTATTATAAGCCTTTAATAATTTGGTTGATATTAGGGTTGAATTTGTATTTTTTTTGTCCTTTTGTTTAAGACTTCCATCCCAACCCTTTAACTTAAACTGTTCAGCTGTGACACCCCTTGTGCTCTGAGAGCTTTTCTGAAAATCCCGGTTATTATGTCTTATGCACTGAATGTACATTATTTTGATTATCGATTTTTCAGTACTTTTCATATTTTTTTATTCCTTCCGATCTTTGATTCAATTTATTTGATTTCTGAAACTATTTTTCGCTTTTTATTCAATTCTTGAATAAGTATTTTGGACGGAATGTCAGTTTTCTAATTTGATTTTGATTTTTGATATTTCGCCTCAAATCTGA
>JAQGCE010000697.1:0-11004 GCA_034699185.1 Eupelops torulosus | reverse complement strand
TTTCTCAAGAGGCTATATTGGGGCGAAAGTGTTAAAGGCCATATTGGGTTGATTGTTGTTAAAAGTTATTACAAGAATTGGGAATTAAGGACATCCATTACGAATATCCATGATTAGTTTAATGATAAGCTATTATATTTATAAAATCATTACATAAATTGGCGGAAAGAAGGAATGGTTTAATAGATTTACAAAATATTAAATTAGTTTTTGAAATAATTATTATTTGTGTTAAATTAGTCTTTAGTTTTAAATTCAGATTCTTTGAGATCACAAATGTGTGTAAACACATCGATATATCGATTCTATCGATTATCGATTAGTCAGACGATTGAAGCGGTGAAACAAAATAGTGATTCATTGATTTAATTGATTTAATGGACTGGTTTTGGTTGAGTGTCAGTGTCTTCACAGGTTTCTTCGGAGGTCACGCATTACACAAAATGTCAAATAAGGTTAAAGACAATCAAAACAACGAAATCGAATCGTCGACCGATAAAAACAATACAAAGTCTGGAAACAATCCCTCGAAGACCCCAAAAGACAATCAAAAGGATGCAAAAAATTCATCGAAGCCTTCAAAAGAAAAGAAGAGCTCAAATGATTCATCGGTGGCTAAAAAAGGCGATCCGAAAGGTAGTGATGAGAAGCCGATGGACGACAAGAGCGCTGTCGCTCTTCTGAAGACAACGCCATACGACCCGAGGTTTCCCAACCAAAACCAGACCCGGTTTGACCACATTTACACTCTTTTAGATCCCATATTATCCTATTTTATATCCAAAAACTGTTTTTCAATTAAATTAGAAATGAATACACTTTTTGTTAAAACTTTGATTGAATTGTCATTAATTTTGAAGAATGTCTTCACAGGAATTGTTACCAAAACTATTTGGATTATCACAGATGTCTTAAAGTGAAGAACAGTGAGTCCTATTGTCACTATTATAAGTGGGCATTCCAAGAACTTTGTCCTAAGGCTTGGGTCAGTCATTATTTTGATTTTAAACTGATTTTAATCTTGAATTTGTGTTCAGTACGAGAAATGGGATGACCAGAGAGAAAGGGGTATATTTCCCGGACAAATATGACTTCAATTCTAATACTGATTTATAATTCATTTAATTTAATATTTATTTCATTTATTTCTCAATTCATTTCATTAAATGACTATATTTTTCCTTAAAGTCTTGTTTTTAATAGTTTTAAGTTTTGTTTAATAATCAAAACATTATTATATTTTTCATTTCTTTTCTCGCATTTAATTTGATTTAATTTTTAATAAAAGTTTCATTTCTAACAAAAATTGATTTATTCTATGATTTAATTATCAAAACATAACATATTTTACATTTTTTATAAATTTGTTTAACAATTAGTCCACTCAATAGCCGAGTCTTATAGATAACAGTAATTATTTAATAGACACTTTGGACCTCTCATCTAATTTATCAAAGATTATAATCAAAATGATCGATATAATTGATTGAGGAGCACCTTGCTACCTTAAGATAGCATAAATATAATCAATAAAACTACGGAACAAACAACTCGTTTCGTTTACTTTTTATTTTCAATGATTCACTTTTAAGATACAGTAATTTAATTTGATTTATCAGTGGTTTAATTTGATTATACCTTGTTAATCTTTTGAATCTAAGTTATTACTCATCGGAAGTGAAGCAAATTTATTGAATTTTAATCCATTCGTTATTATAATTGAATGAATGGATGCAATAATTTTCCCTCAGATTTAGATTAAATGTTTAATTCCTGTATTCAATAATTTAATGTAAATAATAGAGTCTTAGCCGAGGAGTGACTCCTAATCTAACGATCATTGAAATAATTTTCTTTAAAATTGAATACAATTTCTATTAAGAGAACTATTAATTGGATTAAAAAGACTTTTCCCTTCTCTGAGACCTCTTATTCTGTGTTATGATAATTCAAATTCAATAAAAGAAATTTATTTATTGATAGAAAAGAGGGCCAAACATTTGAATTAAAAATTAAGGGGAAAAACAGGTGTGAGTTATAAACCGATGGTTGCATTCAAAACGTGTGATCCGTACCTAAAATATATGTCAATTAGTTATCTCTTAGTTTTTAAAAGAAGTTATACTTAAAAAATCTTTGTTTTATTCATAAGAGTTTAAACTTGCAAACTTAAATAAAGAAGTTTTTCTACTTGGCTAATTAAAACCAAAACAGCATTTCTTATTCTTATCTTCTTTTTTCACAATACATGCCTTTAAAACATATTTTCAAATAATTTTCATTCTGTGCCCATAATTCACAAAACTATTTTACGGAAAAAGATTTGCGATCAAAGCGTTAGTCAATTATAATAACAAATATATTAAATGCCTTTAAATCTATTCCAACATTTGGGTTATAAATAAAATTTTTGAATAAATTTTATTTTCTTATAGTATTCGGAAATCTTTGTGTTTTGAGTCAAAATCAAAAACAGGATTTTTTTAGTATTAAATATCTATTGACTGGAAATCAGGTTTTCTTCTCTTTTTTGGGTTCATTTATGGTATTTTTAATCCATTTTTCTTGTGATATAAAATATAAAAAATATTTTTTGATTCATTCATTAGACACCCATTCATTTGCATCATTCAAATCATTGATTGAATGTGCGATTTATTGATCAAAAATAGACTTTTTATCCAATATTTCATTCATTCATTCAATTCAATTGGGTTTCACAATAAACTTGAAAATTCTTAAAAACTATTTATAGTAATATTTAAACACATTTTTTACTTAAATTTAATCAGAAATTGAATTCATGTTCTAATTGAAGGGTAAAAGGGGTTTATCAATAGTTAAGTGCCTTAAATGACATTCAATATATGCAAAAATTAACAAATTTAGACTAAGTGTTGAACTGTTGCTAATTGAACACTAAATTAAACACATTTCTTGATATGATTTACTCATTTAAATTAAACGGCAGTTAAGCCATGAATTCCTAATTTTTATTTGAAATGAGACACTTTAAACTCCATATCAGGGTATGTTTTAGTAATAAAGTATAGTGTTGTCAAAAAATGTTAGTCTATTGACTAAATCGTATTTTCTTTTGTGTAAAACAATCGATATTTTATTGTTTAGAACTAAAACCGAAAAAATCGTTAATATTTCCTAAAAATAAAATAATTGTATTTAAAATCGTTGTTTGAGAATAAGTTCAATGGCTTTACTCATATTCGATGATTTTCTTAAGTATTTTTTAAACCTTAAACTTTTTTTTCAGGCAAAACATACAATAGATTCGAGGAAATGATAAGAAAAATCAATAAAACATTTTCAGGAATTTGATTAGTGATGGGAATGAAAAATACAAATTTTTTATTTGAATAAATCACATTAAAATTGATTCTATCATATTTCTGCTGAAATATGTTGTGCTCACTCACTCAGGGAGTGTAAGGACTGGTAATATACATGGGATAACGTTTGAAAAATTCATACTCATTACGATTTTTATGATTTAATCAAAACTATTCTTAAATTAAGTAATTTTTCAATCTTTTAGATTATCATTGGGTTTATATTCCAGGAATTTATGGGTTTCCTCCCAACAAATGAGACTTAGTTTATTCAACTTAATAGATATGCTATTAACTAAGTTAAATGAGTGTCCTTGGTCACCTCTCAATTTAATTTAATTCTAAGCTCGTCTCCAAAATTCTTAAGAGAAAACAAAACTAATTATATTCAAAATTGAATCATTAATTTTTTCCCCGAATATTCATTTATTATAAGACTTGAATCCCTTCACAGAAAAAACAAAAGAAAATCCTAAACAACATTTTCAGTAAACTTTTTATTTATTCCGTCCTCTTATTAGACAATGACCTGAGAGATGACTAAAACAAAATAATTAAAGACTAGTCGTCGAGAATTTGTGAGACATTCAAAGTGTTATTAATTGGTTAACAGAAAAAAATTAATTAAATATCTTCTAAGAAAAAAAGAAGAGTGGATTTCGAGCACAACATTTAAATGGTGTGAAACACCTGTACAGTCACTTAACTCCCAAATTGAGTTTTAGTTATATTAATCTCAATTTTTTTTAATCTCATTTTTACTGAGAAGTCATTACTAATTGATTTACTAATTAATTGTTTTAACAAATTCTTTCAATTAATTATGGATCAAATGACCGAATGTCAATGGATAGGAACAGGGAGGTCTAACTACATGGGGGCCTGTATTTTGATTGAAAATTACCTTTCCCTTTATAGCAATATTTTATAAAATATGGAGTCTGAGGACAGACATGATTAGCTGACTCTACATAACTTATGGTTCGTTAGCCCTTTTGATATTTTGCCAAAACAATAGTCTGTCCGCAAATAATCACAAAATCTAATGAATTGATTGAATAGGTTTATAAAAGTTCATAAAAATTCATAAAAACTAATAAAAAACATGGAATTCAGGTTTAAATTGAAATGATTTACAGCTTTATTTTAGTGATTGAAATCAATCAATAGGTAATCATGTATTCAAGATTACCTTGGTTAAACTTGAGTGACCAGAGAAGATGAGTTTTTTTTAAAAATTTAAATCAATTAAAGTTCTTGTTTTTTTTGAGTAAAAAAAATTGTTTAAAAGCGAATATTTTGTATTAATTAGCTGTCAATCGAAGAAAGGGTAGAATATGTTTACAATTTGTCATCAAATAATGACAATAAAGGCATTAAATTGTATAGAGTTTGCACGCCTGTGGAGCGCCGGCTACGGAGGGCAGGCCTTTAACCCAGTTTGATATTATAAGTGAAGGCATAGCTATGAAGTAATACAAGTTTTTCTCGGCTTCGGAGAGATATTGAGTGCAGAGCTTTGGATGAATTCTCTTCATTGAGTCAATCAATTGTTGATTCGCTTTGTATTCAATTGTTATTCAAGTTTTCAAAGACTCAAAGCCTCAGAAAGGCTGAGCAAAGAAAGGCTTTTTGTTGACAAGTTTTTTTGCCTCTTGTCAACAGTGCCTCAATTTTTTTCACTCGATTAAAAAAGTATTATCCAATACCTAAATAATGTTCTTAAACTTGAATTTTTAAATTTTATATTCATTCATATATTTTATATCAAAATCATTGCGTTTGTGACTGAATTTAAAATTTTATTTGTCTTTCGTTTAAATTATTTAAAAGTTATTTCAAAGTTTTTATTTCAATTAACTTTTTATTTGTTTATTTAGTGAATAAAACAATGATTAAAATATTGAATTATTGGTTAAGTGTTGTTTTAAAAGTACTTTTTATTTGAACTTCAGTTTCAGCTTTGACTTTATTGTCGGAATTGCAAACGATTTGCAAGTTTATACTCATAATGATATCGAGGAGAAGAATAATCTCTCGCTCTCATGAAGTGCTGAGTGATAGTAACCACAGCTCTTATGAATACGAGGATAATGTTTGGAACAGCAAAGAAAAACTCTTCAAAGTAAGTATTAAAATAATTATATGATGGATGCAATTAAAAAAATTGTTAATCACTTTATTATTAAATAATAATTCGTTAGAATTTTGACATAAAAATTATAATTCAATGAAAATATCGGACAAACAATTTCTAAGACATGTAATTTTAGTCAACTATTTTCTATTTCCATCATTCCATCAAATCAAAATAATTTGATCTATCACAAATTAATTGAAATTAAATGGAAATTCATTGCATTCTAACCCAAATTGATCGCCAAATTGGTTGCACCAAATATTTTTCAATTGTATTGAAAAATAGTTCTAATATTTCAATGACTGAACTGGATTATAGATGAGTTTAACCTAGGTATAAAACAGGAGACTTTTGTTGTTTATTTCAAACCAATTTCTCATTTGAATGATTCGGCCGTCAATTTTGATGAATCCGTTTATAAAAACAAAGAATTTTATCAAATATTTTCCAAACAAAACAAATTTTTGAAGACTTTTCACTTGAATTCTTCGTTTAATTATAATAATGGAAGAGAATTACCTATAATTTTCAAACCAAAACTGGGGGCTATATGTTAGGAAACCTTGACTCTTGATATATATTTTAACAATTGTTTGGTTTATTTTCAATTTTTTTCAAAAATAACTGTTTTTAGAATAGATATAATGTTTTTCTGTCATATATATAATGATATTTGATGTGAATCAGATCACGACTGCATTTATTCAGTCTATAGTTTGAAGCCATTTATGACATCTTATCGGAAATGTTATATAATCTTATCTGAACACAATTACAGGATCATAATCTTGTAAATTAGATGAGTTAATGCTCCACCTAATAGCTTTAATGTAATCTTCAGACTATTATTCATGTATTTATAGGATATCATAATTTATAAAAATTTATCAAAAATTGTTTGACTCATAAAATGTTTGAAATACAAAATTTTATTTTTATTGAATTAATTATTTATTTAAGTCTTTGTTGAAACTTTAAACAATTAACAATATGCTCACCGCCTACACTAAAGTGCCTAGTATCAAATTTTATTTATTTTTATCATAATAATTTTGAAAACTCTGCATTTTGTGGCTTTAATTACCACTATTTTTATTTTGAAGTCAGGCATAAGAATCGGGTGAAACATATTATGTACTGAAATATCATTTATATAATAATTAAGGAATCGATATTTTAAATTACAAAACTTGAAATCGTTTCAGGGGAACGGCTATCAATCAATAGATTAGTAGAGTTTAACATTTTTCCAGTTGAGTTACAAATAAATATCAGTATTTTATATGCAAATTAGTTTTATTTGCATTTAAAGAAAGTATTAATGAAATTTTTACCAATTAATTGACAAATAAATTATATGAAATCCGTTGGGCTTTTCCTTCCCTTTCAATGATTGATTGAACCAATTTCTGATCAATTGTTCCGGACTTTTAGGACCACATTCAGGAAATACTCAATAAATGGGAGCAAATAGACGACGAAATTTGGGCTAAAATTATATGTATGGAAAAGAATCGTCGTGTGGCTAAAGCCTACGCCAGAGCACAGGTCATATCAATTAATGGCTCGGACCTTGGCTTTGATGGCTATAGGATCGGTTTGAATGGATTCCAGAATCCCAAGAGGGATGTCCTCACAGAAGATGTTAAAAAATATATCGGATCTGTGAGTACTTTCCAAAAAATTTCTTTTATTAAAAAGTTTTTTAAAATCAATTTGTCATAATTTAACCTATCCCATTTAATTTTCTTTAAAACACATTTAAAAAGATGTATTTTCCAAGAATAGTCACTTTATTTCAAAAGTAGTTTTGATTTTATGAACAAATTGTTATTTTAGTGTAAAAAACAAGAAAATTATTAATAATCGCATCGATTGTTCCGAAACATTGATTGACATTATTTTCTAAATTTAGATACAATTAATTTTAGTATTTTTTAAACAGCTTTTAAATTATTTATTTATTTATTTTTCACTTAATATTTCAATTCAAGTGTGTTCTACACCTTTCAAAACACTATTCAAATCCAAAACCACTCAATCAATCGGTAATTAGATATCAAAAAGACATAAAATTAAGTTTTTCTTTTAGTGGCCGTAAAATCGAAATTATTTATTACTGAAAATTACAAGTTTTTAGTTATTAATTATGAGATAATTGTTTATCTAAAGGGCGCTAAACTCAAGATCGATGAAGAGGGCAATATTCACATCAAAAGAGTGGGCAAATCCAATGTGTTTGTCAATAACAGTGTGAGAATGGCTGACATCAATCACACCACCGGTAGATCCAATTGTCTGCCAATGCTATCCATTGAAATCGATAAAAGTCTTAAATTGTTTGATATGAAGAAGTTTCAGACAAATGTGTTTAAAGAGATGCGAAACTTCTATCCGGACAGACGTAAACTGGAGATGCAGTGCATATCATGCATAGCCTTCGTTAGAGAACAGACCAATATTCTGGAGCACCCCATTTGGGTAATGATCATAAATATTGTGGCCTTAGATTTGTTGAAATCAAAGTTCCCGAACCTGCCTAACCTACCGGCGCCCACATCTAAATTTATGACCATATTTGAAGATAGCATCAATGAAAACAATATATCGAAGGACAGCCATAAACTTAACGATCGCTATGCATCGCAAACTATACAGAATACTGGCAACGACTTAACCCTTTTATCCAGTTCTTCGTCTTCATCTTCATCTGCTCTGTCGTCGAGAAGGGAAACCACAAAAGGCTATCGAGAGAATGAAAACTATGGGGTCACTCCCCAATATAGGAATAGAGGACAGGGTATGTCTAACAAAATTAATTTTGACAGTTTCTCTTTGAATCAAATAAAAAAATCAAACGATGAAAGCACTCATTGATTAAAAAACATTAAAACTTGAGTTTTAATAATTTAATTGAATTTGAATGAAATAAAACACTAAAAAATAACAATAATTAATAATTTTCTAATCGATCAAAATTAGCTATAATTACATTAAAATTACATTAAAAGATCAAAACCATACTTATTCTCACTCGAAGTCAGTATATAATTATTGACGAATTAGAAGTCAAATCGAGACCGGAGTATATCATTAAACAAATTCAACCAACAATTCCTATCGAATTAAAATTTTTCAAATGCTTTTAACATAGTTTTTGTGCCACAAATGCCTCCAATTCTCTCCATATTAAGTGAAAATAGTTATTACTATACTTGATATCAATTGATGAAAGACTATTTAATTCGTGTTAACCTTACTCTCAATCTTTTTCTTTTGTCATATTATTACAGATTTAACCCATCTTTCAATCAAAGGGCTCCGAAATAACTGTTCGCACGTTTAAGAAAATATATTCCGAATAAAACAATAAATAATTGTTAATTAAATCCACAAAAAACACAATAAGAATAGGAATTCTGTTGATGTCTATTGAGGTCACAGTTGTATAACTGGGTTCTCATAATTCACATTCGAGACTACAATTATTATCAAACTTTTATTAAAACATAAATCCACTTCCCCTCTGCCTAAATGTGTACTTCATACTAGGTATGACCAAGACCAAAACACTATCTTTAATTCCAAATAAGTATAATTATTCAGAATATAACATTTAGTCCTCTCAAATAGCAAGGAAGTTATTTGAGTTATTAGTAAATTATTTAAATTTTATAAAATTTTAAATCAAATTTAATTAATAATTCGAAAATTATTTAATTAATTAATTTTCATTTTATTTTCGTTAATTTCAATAAATTTTATTATTAAAATTATTTTCTAATGACCAAGCTGACTAAAAACTAGTTTGTCGGACATCCTGCTCATCCTTAGTTAAGGATTACTTTTTTAAATTTTTCTTTTAATAGATTTGACAAAAAGAGAGTTTTCCCACTATTTTATTATTTTGATTCAATTGAAATAATGTAATAATCAATTAAATGATAATTTTGTTATCATTTAGTTTCACAAAAAGGCTTTTGTCATAAAACTAATGAATGATATTTTGATTCTTGATTTGTGTGACAAAAGCCAATCCTAACCTGATTTTAAACTGAGAAAGAGTTTAAAACACAATAGAGATTGAGATTTAAGTCAACGGAAGTTTTCTTTTCAACAGACACTTAACATTGAACTCAATTTAATTAATTTGTGAGAAAATATACATTAAATGCATTCAAACAAAAACAAAAATGTGTTATAAAAACTTATTTAATAATTAGTTTGAAGTTATCTTTAAATTATTTTTGTAATTAACGATTACGTCTCTAATTGTCAGATGATCTTTACTATTGTGGGCTTCAGGCACGAGTTCCCAACTACGGTAGGCAGCGCTCATCCATAGCTATCTGTGCGAACAATTCATCATTAGATTTGATGAAATACTTCGACACATCATTACGTCTGCAATCACTGCCACCAGACCTGCCTTCTTCCAGACAATCCAATAGATGGTCTGAAGACAATCTGGAGTCACTGGACATGTTTGCGGGCCGGGACTCACTCCGAAAGAAGTACATAACACCCTATCAAAGCTCAACAGACTATCCAAATAAGTATTCCCAACAAAAAGATGTTTCACTCAATTCCCGCTCTATTATCGGTCACTGGAAATAGTTTTCAATTATTACTGGATTTTTACATCCATTAGTCTAAACTGACCCTTCAGTTTTCCTCTGATACAAATTGCTTACTCAGTTCAGTTCACATTAGTTTGCATTTAAAATGTCTAACATTTTATGTATTTACTGTTCGTTAGACTTATTTTTGGATCAGATGTTTGTTTTCTCCGTTAAATTAATTTTTTCTTTGGTCACTACTTTTTCAATCTTGGAAGTTCCATAATGGAACAAAAATAACTTATCTGTGCATTTATATCATGAAGACTACTGAAGGGTGAGCTTAAATAAAATGTTATTTTCCTAAAAATTTACAAAAATGGGTGACTAATAAAACACAAACTAAGTAATCATTTTTTAAGCTAAAATTTTAGCAAGGGGACATTTCAAATGTGTTGCAATAAATAATATTAATTGCATGCTCTTAAGTGAAGTTCACAATTTGCTCCTGTAAATATTGTTATGCAAGTAATGAAGCTTTTATGTTGAAGCAAAACTACTTTAAATGATAATTTGAAAAAATGTAATCTTGATTTATAGGCAATTTAATAGAAACAAACCTTTTTTCAAATCTTAAATTATTATCTTTTTAATTGAATAATTATTGTTTCGGAATCAGTTTCGGTCTGAATCAAGAATTAATGGTTCGAGTCTTCAATATTTGCTTTTATAACAGAATTTCAAATTAAATAAAAACTTTGAATTTAATGCAAAATTGGGGACAAAAATGTAGACTTTTTTTCGTTGATTTTATTTCGGATCAATTGATTGATTTTTTCTTTTATGATATAAGAGGTGTGACAAACAATTTGTTAACTATATTGAGAGCCACAGGCATTACGTGTATTCCCTTCGCATTTCTAATCTAAGTCTTGAGATTAGTTAAGAATTTGTGAAT